>CAUYON010121909.1:0-28369 GCA_963573935.1 Arctocebus calabarensis
CATAGCAGACTACAGGTGCCCGCCACAATGCCTGGCCATTTTTTGGTTGCAGCCCTCGTTGTTTGGCGGGTCCAGGCTGGATTCGAACCCGCCAGCTCAGGTGTACGTGGCTGGTGCCTTAGCCCATTGAGCCACAGGCGCTGAGCCTCTTTTATGTCTTTATGACTTAGTCTGTGCCTGACAAATAGTAGGCACATTATAATTATTTATTATAACTTATTTTTCTTGGCTGAATGGTTGGAAATATTTTTAGGTTTATTCTATGGTAGGAGGAAGATACCTAATTAGTGGGACTTGTAATGAGGGCTTGACCTGGCCCTGCCACTAGGATGTTGTTGTTGTCACCTGAGCTATGTATGATAATGTGATCAATAATAATGTTTAAAAGACACTTGGCCAAATAGGGCATAGTGAACCCTAGGCCTGACTAATGAGTGATTTAGCTGTCCTTTTAGATTTATTCTTGTATGTGTGCCAAGCTCTGGCCACCCAGCAGAGACTTCCTACGCAACTTAGAAAAATAATTATAAGATACTTCATGCCCTTGTATTTGTTACATTTCCAAAATTTCATGAACAGCTGCTACCTCTTGAGAATCATGAAAAAAAAAATGGAAACAGAGACTCGGACCTTCTTGACGCTATTTGCAACAGCTTCCTTGTGACCCAAGTCATCAGCAGAAAGTTCATTTCCAAATTTGAATTCAGGATGAGCTTCCTCCTCTTGGTCAGCTGCATAAAGGACAAAAGGAAAACCCACGAAGCCAAATTACCACCAAGCAATCAGACCTTGGTCATAATCTTGGGTAGAACATAATCATTTTTAGAGAAAAAGGATGCTAAAAGAAATGGGGACATTTAAATACGTCATTTTTTAAGTTAAACTCTTGCCTATTCAAGATCAAGGAACATATTCTGTTAATTTTTTTTTTGTGTATCCAAAATGGTATTTGTCAGGCTGGACACTTAATAATTTTTTATAAAGTGAATGGTTACTCCCATTCCAATACACAAATTCTAAAAAGCATTAAACACCTCAAAAATATCGTGATTCATAAAAGGGCATTTTGACCTTTCATGACACCTAGAAAAAGCAAGAAAATCTAAGCAAAAAGTACACTGGATATCTTGAAAGAAATTATAAAATGCCCAGTTGAATGTTACGGGCATGGTGACTTGTGGGCTGGAGTAGTATGATATAGAAACGGAAGACCCTGGATGCTTACAAGGATTTACTTCTCCTGTAAACCATGCGTCTTCCTAGCTCAGGTTTAAAAGACTTGGGACTCATTCATCAGGCTCAGCTAGGAGGGGAGCTGGCAGTGGGTACTAAATAAAGCTGGTGGCCCAGGAGGGTGGCCCAAGCTGTGAAAGGAGGCACACACGCTCTGCCCATGGGTCCCGGAACATGACATCTGGTATCCACCCAAGGTGTCAGTGAAATAAAGGATCATCCATAAGAGAATGTGCCTCATGCTGAGGTGAGATTTGGATTCACACCACCACCATTTGCAGTAACGCAGATGATCCTGAGAAATCCACAGATCGCAGGATGAGGCAAGCAGAAAGGCAGTGTCACAATACAGGGCATGAGAGACCTTTGTTTTTTTTTTCTCTTTCCCCCCCAGGTATATCAACCTCTTTTTTTTGTTGTTGTTTTAATTTCAAATTGATATGAAGTTACAAATTTTTAGATTACAATGTTTTCACTTTTAAGTAAAGTCCAAGTTGTAGTTGAGCCCTTCACCTAGGGGGCATGCTGAACAGCCTCGCGTTGTGCACATTAGGTGAGATCTGCCTATCGCCCTCCCTCCCCTCTTTTTTTCCTCCTCTCCCCTCCCCATGGCCAGACTATATTTGTGTTATGCCATCTGTGTGGGCATGTAGTTGTTTGTATATCGGTTTCATATTAGTACTGAGTACACTGAATATTTTTTTTTCATTCTTGAGATACTTTACTAGACAATGTGTTTCAACTCCAGCCAGGTAAACATAAAAGATGTAAAGTCTCCACCTTTTCTTATAGCTGAATGGTATTCCCTCGTATACACATACCAGAGTTTTTCAATCCATTCATGGGTTGATGGGCATTTGGGTTGCTTCCACTTGGCAATTGTGAATCGAACTGCAATAAACATTCTGGTGCAAATGTCTTCGGGGTAAAATGATTTTTGTTTTTCTGGGCAAATACGAAGTAATGGAATTGTGAGATCAAATGGAAGGCAGTTTAAGTTCTTTAAGAATTCTCTGTATTTCTTTCCATAAAAGTTGTATTAGTTTGCAATCCCATCAGCAGTGTAGAAGTATTCCCTTCTCTCCATATCCACACCAGTATCTTCAGATTTGGGATTTTGTGATGTGGGCTAATCTTACTGGAGTTTGGTGATATTTCAGAGTGGTTTTGATTTGCATTTCTCTGATGCTTAAAGATGATTTTTTCCTGTGTTTGTTGGCTATTTCATCAGTCATCTTCAGAGAAGTTTCTGTTCAAGTCCCTTACTCACTTGTAAATGGGGTTGCTTGCTCTTTCCTTGTTGATTAATTTGAGTTCACTGTAGATTCTACTTATTATCCCCTTGTCATATTTGTAACATGCAAAAATCTTTTCCCATTAGCTTTGGTTGTGGTACCCTTGGCTGTGCAGAAGCTTTTTAGCTTGATCAGATCCCATTTATTTATATTTAGTGTTGCTGCAAATGCCTGGGGACTCTTCTTCATAAAATCTTTTCCCAGGACAATACTGTCAAGCATTTCCATCACATTCTCTTTTAGAATTTTTATTGTTTTGTGTCTTAGCCTTAAATCTTTTATCCAGCAAGAGTCAATTTTTGTCAGTGGTGAGAGGTGTGGGTCCAGTTTCAGTCTTCTACAAGTGGCTAAACAGTTCTCCCAGCACCATTTATTAAATAGGGATTCTCTTCCCAGTGCATGATTTTGTTTAGTTTATCAAAGATCAAATGGTTATACATGGCTGGATTCATCTCCAGAATCTATATCTCTATTTTTGTGCCAGGACCAGGCTGCTTTGATCACTGTAGACTTGTAGTATAACCTAACTCTGGGAATGTGTGAAATCTGCCTCCAGATTTTTTTCTTTCTTTTCTTTCTTTTTTTTTTTTTTTTTGCAGTTTTTGGCCGGGGCTGCTTTTGAACCCACCACCTCAGGCACATGGGGCCAGCACCCTACTCCTTTGAGCCACAGGTGCCACCCTATTTCTAAATATTGTATTGGCTATTTGGGGTTTTTTTCTTGTTTCATATGAAATGAAGCATTGTTTTAAGTTTTTCAAATTATGATGTTGGTGCTGTATGAGGATTACGTTAAATCTGTAGATAGCTTGGGGTAGTACGGACTTTTTAATGATGTTGATTATTCCCAGATGTGAGCATGGTATGTTCTTCCATTTGTTAACATTTGCTATTTCTTCTGAGAATGAACTCACAAGGCAAATGAGCAGAGCCATGAGGATTACAGGTATTTTCTTAAAAGCATGTTTAAAATGTGCAGGAGAGACCAAATGAAAAACAATCTCACAGATTCTAAGACGCATTTATTCCCATTGTAATATTTCTACTGTACTGTATTCATCAATAGTAATTTACAAATTACTAGAGCTGGTTTTGTTTTTAAGTCATAATACAACAGTGGAGTGTTTCAAGTAGCAGTATCTTGCAGTCAGAATTTCTTGAAAGACTTTTTCCGCAAGGTGCTATTCCAGGCAGAAGAGGGTGAAGGTGAGAAACAGATACTTTCCTTTTCGGAAGCTAATATTCTGATGAAGGGATGCCGAGGTGTCCAACTTTTTATTTTTCTCTGCTGCACATTGGAAGAAGAAAAGTTGTCTTGGGGCACATATTATATACTAAAGAAACATTTAGTTTCCTTACAAACACTAAGGAAAGCTGATTAGAAAAAAAAAGAAAGAAAAAAGTCAGTAGGTACTTTTCTTGTTATTTGACAGACATCAAAAATGGCAAAAAAAATTCCTCACAAAATCAGGATGCAGTCTGTGGGCTGCAGCTTGGACACCCCTCCCTGCAAGAGGCAGATGATTAAAAAACAACCTCCCCCGAAAATAAGCAAAGAGTAGGTCATTTCCTTGGGCAAGAAGAAAGGATTTGAGGAGCTGGAACAGGACTTAGAATCATCTAATTCAGCATCTGTCTTCACTTAAGGATGAGGAAATAGATACAGAGATACGATTAGACTTGTTGGAGGTCACAGAATGAGGTTTGGACTGATGGGTTTCCTGATTCTTGGTACAATGCTCTTTCTGTGACCAAATCTGTAACCAAGATTTTGAACTTCCCATGGCACTACTACATTTCCACTTAAAATATGACTAGGGTAATGGGCCCCGCTAGTTTCAAACCACTAGCAGGTAAAGGGCGTGTCCCCATGAGTGGTTATAGACTAAACTACTTTAGAAGAGACGTGTGAACGTGTGTTATCATCTCCTGAGAGTGCACGTGTGTGCACAGACACACCAACGACCATAACTTTTGAGACACTGCTTGTTTTAGAGTCCTGGAGCCACAGGTGCTTCTGAATCCAATCCAGCCTAATGACTGGGCACCTGTTTTCACCGACTGCCAACCTTTCCTATTTTCTGCAGCCTCCAGGCAGGCCTGCCTGCTTGAACTGTGCCTGGTTTCCTTTTGCCTGCTGCGTTGATGTACTTAAATTAGAGACTGCAGTCACATAAGAATGGTAGAATGGTAGGATCATACTGTGACACCAAGGTAATTACAGAAAACTGGCTGAACAGAACTAAAGCTGAGTATTACTGAGGAAACCTAAGAATCAATCACATCAATAGTGTAACAGCAGCCTCTGTGTCCTTAAAGAGAAATCCAGGTGAAGAATTCTGCCCTCAGGTATATTCCTACTAATACACTATCTCATGTGATTATTTTTGTTAAAATTTAATCAAAATCTCAAGCATATTTTGAAATAATATGGGAGTCACTAGAGACAAATGGTTTTTTCTATCTGGAGGAATAATTAACATATGTGGGTAGAAGGTGGGAGAATACCCTTAAGAATGATATGAGAAGTACCAACCATCTTTTGTGTTCAAGAAAATCAGATCCTTGACTTTCATCCTCTCCTACATTCTTTCTCCCTTTTGGGGGGGGCGGGGCTAAGTTTGAACCCACCACCTCCAGCATATTGGGCCAGCACCCTACTTCGTTGAGCCACAGGTACCACCCATTTTCTTTCTCCTTTTTAAAGAAACTATTTTGGACAGGTACAGTGGCTCATGACTATAATCCTAGCACTAGGGGAGGCTGAGGCAGGAGGATCACTTATGCTCAGGAGTTTGAGACCAGCCTGAGCAAGAGCAAGACCTTCTTCTCTACTAAAGACAGAAAAAGTAGCTGGGCATTGTGGCAGGCACCTTTAGTCCCAGCTACTTGGGAGGCTGAGGCAAGAGGCTTGCCTGAGTTTGAGGTTGCTGTGAGCTGTGTGATGCCACGGCACTCAACCCCAGGGAAACTGAGTGAGACTCTCTCTCAAAGAAAAAAAAAAAAAGAAAATGATACCCATTTTGCATATCTATGTTTTCATCATATTCCTGTATGATGAGCAATATTGTAAAGTACAAAAAGTCCTGACCCCGGAGACAGGTAATTCTGGGGTTTAATTTTCATGCCTATGCTTGCCAGCTATGGGATCATGTGCAAAATAGGTAACCTCCGTAACCTCTGTAAGTTTCCTCATCTGAAAAATGGATGCAATAATCCCCATTTCAATAGGCTGCATGACAATTAGATAAGGCAGTAATGTAAACTGCCTGGTCCACAGCTGGTTCAACAATGGTAGTAGTTATTATATTATTTGTTTTCCTGTTAACTTATTACATTATTTGTGCAGTTTGCTTTACTGGCCAAAGACAGCCAGCGCCCTACTCCTTTGAGCCACAGGTGCTGCCCAGCACTTTATTCTTAAATCTTCTTTACATTTAATACTTGCAAAAATGTGAAATAATATCATAGGCAATGTAGCCAACAGCATTTGAGGTGCTTTTATACTGTGTGAACTTGTCGCTCACCCATCCCTTTGAACTTGGTTGGGCTCTAAGACTTCTTTGATGAATAAAACATATAGAAGTGACTGTGCCAGTTCCAGGTATAGCAGTTAAATAATTTACCAGCTTCTGCTTCCTGCCTCTTGGGACACAGGCCAAAAGGGAGCTGACCAGGTCACTAAAACCTAGTGCCAAAATAAACTGGATGCAATAGTATTTGAAAGAATACCAAAAATGCCAAAAGATTAAGGGCCGTCCAAAAATCTACACCTGACTACTAAGAATTGAAATGTCATGGCCTGGTATGGTGGCTCACAACCAGAATCCTAGCAGTCTGGGAGGCTGAGGCAGGTGGATTGATTGAGCTCGGGAGTTTGAACCAGCCTGAGCAAGAGCGAGACCTTGTCTCTACTAAAAAAATAGAAAAACTAGCCTTAATCCTACCTACTTGGGAGGCTGAGGCAAGAAGGATCGCCTGAGTCCAGATGCCACGGCACTCAACCCAGGGCAACTGAATGTGACTCTGTCTTAAAAAGGAAAAGAAAATAAACCCAAAACACACACACACAAAAAAACAAGCATAAAAATATCATCATTATATAAAAGCATCCTCTCAGAGAAATCCCCGTTTTTCTTATTTTAAAAAAGTAACTTAAAAAAAAACTCACCACATTCGATCTCTTCTTCATTGTCATCCTCTAAGATATTAGCTGGGGCAGCAGATTCCCCAGCTTCCATCATGCTTCTCAGAGCTTCAAGCTGTTCTGTTAGCAAACACACACAAGAAGGAGACAGTGATGGATTCTAGGACACTTACAAAGCCTGGGCTTTGAGATAGGCACTGAGAAGAAGGAAATGAAATATACTGTTTAGAAACCCACTGGCCACAGTCCCGAGGTTCAGCAGTGGTCACCGTCTCACTCATTCTTGGTGATCTTGGCCTTGCAAATTACATGCAACAACTGTGTTACAGACACATGATTGAGAATGGTTGGGACATGGACGAACTACCCCAAATTCTGGCAACCAGGTTTGAGCTGGGGCCAAATACTTGTGAAAGATTTCAGGGTAGATAACATAATCCCATAATAAGGAGAAACTGGCACAGACCAAGGATGTATGGACAATAATTATGTTGAAGACAGAAAAGAGATAGGCATGTTGGAGATCTGCAAAAGAACTTCAGGAAGAAAATGTTTGCAACTGATACAACCAGGCTTATTGTTCTAATATATAAATAAAATTCTTCTAAGTCAGTAAGGTAAAGACAAATGAAATAATAAAAATGGAAAAATACGTAGGGACAAATGATAAAATCCAAGAAACTAATTATCAAAAACATGCAAATAAAAAAATTAAGATATTGTTTTTCTTTTATATGTGTGTTGGGCCCACATATCAAGGACAACCAATAGCCAGTGCTAAGTCTATTGCAGGAAAATAGGCACTCTCATACATCACTGGGGCGAGTGTAAATTAGAGAAACTTTTCTGAAAGAAAGCACAAGGTGTATCACAATATAAAATATATATAAATGGTTTGGCCACATAACTCTAATTATACCAATTAATTCCAAGGATCAGGTTGTACAAATATACAAAATGGACATTCAAGTATGTTTAGCATTGTTATCTTTATAGTAGTAAAAAATCCATCAACTCGGGGCTGGTTAAATTATAGAATGATAAATACATATTTGAATTAAAGTTAGTATGTGGATTTATATCCTATTAGATGTAAGTAAACTTGAATTAAAAAATTAAAAATCAGTATAATTAACATGAGACCAGTTTTGCTAAAAATGTATGTATTTATGTAGACATGTACATGTAGATACATTTATAAGACATAGATATGACAATATATAAGTTGGTTCTATTTTATTACTTTCAAATATTTTTTCTTGTTTAAATTTTTCTGTGGCCTTCTTGATTTTGAAATAAAAATAAACTGTCATTAGCATAATTTTGAAATTTTCATTTAGAGTACTTGGGGGAAAAACAAGAATCATATCGCTACACCGCTATTTGATACTACTAATTCAAATACTCTCAAAGAAAACATCCTGGGAAAATAAAGCGGGAAATGTGTATATAAAATCATTTGCCTCTTAATCTCTATCCCTATTCACACATATATATTATAAATTCACATATTCATAGTTCCCCACCATCCTTAGGTATGTATGGCTCTTACAAGAAAACTGCAAAGGGAAACATCTTAAGAGGATTACGAGTGTATAAAATTATAATTTGCAAGTTCTATATCTTGATAAATTCCAAAGCGCTTCTTCTTTCTTCTCATCTTTCCTTGGAACCCCTCCAAATTCTGGCATATGAATATATGAGTATATTTTTCCCATTGATGTAGAAACTAAATGTAGAAACAGAAATGTGCCCAAGTTGCTCTGAAAAGTACACGCAACATCACTACTGTATCCCCCCAACACGCCAAGTCAGTGGTGTAATAGAAAGTTCATTCTCGAATAGATGAATTGTCCAAACACATCATGTATGTGTCTATTATATGTGTACTTGACTTACTTTTTTCAACTTCAGGCTTTAGCCGCTTATTTTTGATCAGTATTTTTCTTTTGAGGTCATTGGGGGATGGCAAAGGCCTGCCTGTTTCGAGCTAGAGGGAAACAGAAAGAGCTGAAGTCATCAGAGGTTGTGCTGCTTTGTTTTCATTCCCGGCCCCCACCATCCCCCCCCAGCATAGGAGGCCGGGATGTCATATAAACTAATACCCACTAGATGGCAGTCGGCACAGCGCTATGCTTTCACTCCCCAGCGCAGAGCCCACCCAACCAACTTGATCTTGAGTGCAGCAAAAACTTGAAATCCTCATAGGCTCCAAAAGTGCGCAGAGCTGCTCAGACGGCCCCAGTGGAGCTGGGGGCTGGTCTGGTGTGCAGAGAGGGGTTTCTGCTCACTGCAGGCCTTGCACTTTTTAACTATCTGGTAAACCACAGCGATCACTGACATTTGGGGTCCAAATTGGCTTTTCCAAGTGAGAGGCTCCCCAATGCTCCCCAAGTGCAGGGTAAGACAAGAACCATATCTGCTCAGCAGGCAGATTCAACCTCACTGCTTGGGATTGTGATTTTGTGGCTCAGTATTCAATCACGAAGGAAGTGGCCTAATTACTATTATCCATACTGGTTTCATTTACTTGGACTTTCACCTGCAAAGGACATGTTTCTGTATGCTACTGTCCCCCTGTTCCACAGAAATGTCCTGCACCTAGTCATCCAGGCCCCATTCCCTGACCCGTCCATCCACATACCCACCCACACACCCTTCCAAGCATCCATTTATTTTCCAAACTCATTTTTTATACTACTTTTTACACGCAAGGCACTGTGTATTCTTGTATCTGTCTGTTTAAATGAAACCCTTTCCTGAAACACTGCTTCCCTCGGGGAACCTGGTGCTACAGCCCATTCCCCAGTGATCTGTCTTGCACAAGGACACCGCCAACAAATATTCGACCCTTCATTGGCTACCTTCTTTTGTAGTTAACTGTTCACATTCCTGTCCTGTTCCAACTCACAAAGATTGAGAGCTCTTTAGCTGAAAGAGCAGTAGGTCTCATTCCTGTTTATACAATACCCTGCCTCCCACGACACCTTTCATGGGTGGGCACATCACTTCACTAACATAGGATTTTTTCCACCAAAGCAAGCATCTTAACAAAACCAGGAAATAAACAGAGGGTCTAGGTAAAAACAAATAAGTAAATAAAACAATTCAAGGATATTTTTTAGTTTAGGTCCCCATAGAATCAACCTCAGAGACATGGATTGATGCACCTGTAATTTCTTAGGAGTGAGAAAGTGAGAAAAGGAAGCAGGCAGCCAGTTGAGGGCATGTTATCAAGCGAGTTAGTGCTGTGGACAATGGGACTTGATCCTGCTGGAGAACCCAGGCAGGCAGAGGAAAACAGGTGCTCAGAGTTGTGGTACTTCCAGAGGGAGAAAGCTTGGGTGGGGGCAATAATTCTCTGACACTTCAGCCTGTGTTTCATATGTGAGTAGAGCTGCCTGTCAATAGTGGGGTGAAATATTTATCTACCATAGAGTGTTTTCTGCTTCGGTTTCTTTAATGATCTCGGAAGTCAGAGAGCTTTATAAAAATGTAATGCTCTTTCTGGAATAATTATATACAAAAAATTGTATGCAATTTAGAATGAGTTCATAGAGCCCATCAAGCCTATCTATGGACCACAGAAAAAAAATGAGTTCAAAAATGTACATATAACATTGCTCAAGTATTTATTCTGGAGTTGGGAACTTGGAACTTTCCATAGCAACAGGCTCCCTTGGGATCTGAACCCTGGATACACACTGATTCACCTCAAGGACTTTTAAAAAAATACCAAATTCTGGACTGACCTTGGATGAATTAAATCAATCCCGTGGAGGGCCTGGATATAGGTGTTTTTAACAGTTCCCCAGGCAATTCTAACATATAACTCAAGTTGAGAATGACTGCTAAGGTCTCTCTTAGCTTGGAAATTTTAGGACTGATATCTGAGAAATTGTAAGATCGCACAATCTTCTAAATGAAACTGAACCTGATGTTTATTTCAGATTTTACAGATGTTTATTTTTATGTAGCTTTCTCTACACGTCTCTGAAGTATGATGAGAGCCTTTTGTACCAAAGAATATAAATAAATATGAAGATCTTTAACATTCATCTTCAGTGCTACTTGACCCTTCAGAAATGAATTTCAAAACAAATCCATTCATGCTAGAAATATGGTTTGCTAAAAATACATACTGGATGTGATTCAAGTGCTTGTTTCAACAGGAGATCCCCAAATAGATCTTCACAATATTTGGACATTTTGTACTGTTGATATTTGCTGGAGAGAAAGAAGTGGCATTTATAAATTCAAACATCCATTAACCGTCCAAGAATAAGAAACACCCAATTCCTAGGCAATTAAGACTCCCACTCTGCAAAATATGTGACTGTCCTCTTAAAGATAATGTGAGATGTACTTTTAAATGCCACAATTTTAACTGGTATAATTAAAAAGGTAGATTTCTGCCCCAAACTAAGAGCTAGTAAGAAGAATTAAAAAAAATGTCTTTCAAGTTACTAAAGTCTGATTTCACATATACTGCCCAATCTTCCCACTCAATGGAAATTTAAACAAGGTTTCCCAGTCTGTGATCTTTGGTTTAGAGCAAGCATCTCTGAGACATATTCAAATGACTTCTGTTTTTCTTTTGCATAAGACTATGTATCCCTACTGGAGGATTACTTAGAATTTAGCACTTTACAAAACAAATTATTCAGCTATTTTAAAAAAGATATAGAACTGGATGGGGAGTGGGGGTTTGCAAACAATACCACATAGTGACTTGGAGCAGAATGATTCCTTATACCTGCAGTGATTTTCAAAGGAGAGAATTACAGGATATTCTGATGTGACAAATGCAGTCTCTTTGATGGCTTGAATTACATCCTTTAAAGATAAAGAGTGTTAATGAGAGAAAAGAGCAAAAACTTTAAAGCACCTGTCCAAAACTATTCAGGGACTCTTAATTGAGCCTTTCAGGAAGTCAACTCTGGTAATTCAGAAACGTCTATAGGCTGAGTTCCCTGTGTTTAGAGCCAGGGTGGGGTTAATGGTTAATGACAATTTTTTTTTTTCAAAGCTATCTTCTAATTCTCCAGAATTATGGTACTATTAACTTATAAAAGGTTTCATCTAAATGGCATGCGAGTTCTTTGCGTGGCCATGGGCCACATCAGGGGAGTAGAGTTCTCCTGTCTTCTGTAGGAGCAGGTAAGCTTTTGACAGGGGGATTTTCACTACAGGACACGCTCCAACTCCCTCCACCTCAAGGGGAATGTGTGGATAGCAGTCTTAGGACCACTGGCCACTGGAAGCTTGTATTTGGGACTCAGTTTTGGCCTACTGGTGTGACACTTTTTCATATGAGATGGTGAGGAAGGCTAGTTGCCTGTTTGGTTGGGCAATATATGAGGCCAAATAGGACAGTGTTCTGGATTCCTCTGTCTGAAACATGGAGCTCAATCACTTGAAACAACTTTCGGATGAGCTGCACATAGCTGCCTCCCTCTGCCTCTATCTCCATGAACTAGGAGAGACCCTAACTGGTGGCTGTCCCCTGTCTCTGCCCAGGTTTCACTCCAACACTCTGCAACCAGAGCATCACATTTGGTAAAAGTCCCCAAGTTAATTCTTACTGGTTTTAGGCTAATCACGCAGCAAATCCCTTCACTCAGTTAATCAGGCAAATATTTTATAATTGTTATCTAGAGAAATCTACTTGAAATGATAATACCCAAGGTTAGATAATTTGTAATATTTTCATACCACACTTATGGCTGAAGTGGTTGTTAGTTTTGTTATTTAGTTTAGTTTAGGTTGTTCTAGTTATTCTTGATTAAAGTTTCTTCCTAGGTTGAAATGACTGTGATCTTGATTGTCAACACTTGAGTTGACCAAAAATTATTCCTTGAGGAAAAATGTGGCTCTGTCTGGGTGCTCTTTTGCTTGTCCTAAACTGAGAGACTTTGGCCTTTTTTTCAGGTATATCCTTTCCTTATGAGGCTTCTCAATTCTCCAAAGAACAAATACCCCTTCCTCACATTTTGGCTGCTTATGCAAATTCATGGCTTCCCACTTGAATATATTCTGTGTACTTCCCAAGAAATATAACCTTGAATTCATTGCTGGTCAAAGCCATTAGCCTCTTGCCTAAGAGAAATTACACATATAGAACCTGGGTATCTGTGTTTTTAAAAACACCCCTAGTGATTTTTCACATATATATATAGAGAAGAACCATTGCTCCTGGTTCTGTAATATTTATCCTGAGATATATCAAACCTGATATTAGCCAACCATAGAATTTGATATTTTGGACTTGTCTTTTAGCAGGATATCGTGCAGTCACAGAGTAACACTCTAAGAAATCAGCCTTCAGATTATACTTTGAGGTCAAAAGGCCATTAGCAAACTACAAATTCTTCTCTTTGAGGAGTCTCAAGAGACAATTTCTCACTGGGAATAACTGTGTTTCTCTGAACCAACCACTGTGTTTGTATTTTATGCATCCTGTCTCCCCTTCGCACTGAATTCTAGAAAGCTGGAACCTGATTTATGGTATGGCTTGCAAGATCACAGGATTTCATAAGCACCTATAACTTAACCTCATCATCTTATTCTCTTATTCTTTTTATAATCTTTTTATTTTCTGTAGTCTATTTATTTTTATATGCCAACTGGAAGTTTTCAAGAATAATGCAAAGTATGAAAGCAAATAACTAGATAAGAAAATGAAAGACTGTTTTTAAAGGAAGTAAAACTAGGTAAACTCTGCCCGAGAAACCCTTTGAAATCAGGGAAAGTATCTGGAAGGAGACATTAAGTGGAGAAGACATTTGTCTTGACTGTCTTCTCAAAACTGGAAGAAAGGAATACGAAGGAACAATGTCTGAGAAAATGGATAGTTTGTTTTCTCTTCTCCATTTCCCTATCTCCTGAATTTTCACATTGTTTGAAGATTACACATTGGTGTGTAATTTTAAAATTTACCTTAAAAAGGATATCTGTACACATTGCTTTTCCATGAGTTATTATTGGTTCTTGGTCTTCACCTTTTCCATCCCAACAGTCAAGTTCAACACATCTAGGGACACAGTGAAATTATAATATTGAAACTTTACAGTAAAATAGTGTGTGTGCAAATTTAAAGACATCAACATAAATTGTTTTCTTACACAACAGAAAATGGAATGAGTTGAGCAACATGATTATTTCTTGGGACATATAGCTTAAAAGCAGTTTACTCCTCATCAGGTTGGTATCATCAAAAAGGGATTGTCTAAATGAGATTAAAAGAGTCTTAAGACACATACCAAATAGCATGGTTCTGAATGAAATACTACTCATGGCAAAGCTTCAGTAAAGGACAATTTTGGGATAACTGGGGACATTTGAATATGAGCTAGGTTTTAGATGACATTACAATTAATTTTCTAATTTTGATGGGAGGGATAATGTTACTTTGGCCATATTAAAAATGTTCTTAGTGTTTAAGTGATTCACACTCAAGTATTCAGAGGAAATGTTAATAATGACAATATTAATTTCTTTTAAAGAATTTCCATATCGGCTCAGTGCCTGTAGCACTGTGGTTATGGCTCCAGTCACATACACTGAGGCTGGTGGCTTCAAACCTGGCCTGGGCCAGCTAAAGCAACAATGACAAATGCAACAACAACAATAAAAATAGCCAGATGTTGGGGTGGGTGCCTGTAGTCCCAGCTACTTGGGAAGCTGAGGCAAGAGGATCACTTGAGCCCAAGAGTTGAGGTTGCTGTGAGCTGTGATGCCACTCTACCAAGGGTGACACAATTAGACTCTGTCTCAAAAAAAAAAAAAAAAAAAAAAAGAATTTCCATATATTAAAAAAGTAAGGTAAAAAAAAGTTCTGCTTAATTGATAACCAAGGAAAAAATCATATGGTGACTATATTTCTTATTTTTCACTTTCTAATTTTTACAGAACTACATTTTTGAAATTTTACATTAAATAAGGCTAAATTTACAGGTGTCTATAATTAATAAAAAATGTAACATGCTTTCTTAAAATATACATGTTATCTCTTTTAAAATTTTTAAAGCATATTTTAAGGTTATAGTAAAAATGTCTTTTGACCCACAGGACAGATCCAGACCTTTCTGAAAAGATTGTCCTTCCTTCCTCAAGGTTAAATGACTATTATAATCTATTAAAGAGAAGAATGAATTTCCTTTTCCCTCTGATTACTATTTCCTATTTTTCAGAGAAAAATAAAAGGGCATTGCAGATAAATAGCAAATTGCCATTTTGCGTTTCTGACCTGCAACCAGCCAGAAGAATCTGTCTGTACATTTCTACTGAAGACTTTCCTCCAAACTGTCGGCCAGTGAGATAGGTGTTATGGGAAGAACTGATGAAGTAGTGAGCCAGAGGGTGGTCCATTTCTTGGTAAAGTTCTAAGCGATCTAGGAAGACTGGGGCATTTTCATCTGACATCAGGTATCTGCAAAACCCATCACTTGACATGAGGCCTAGGGGGAAAAGAACATCTTAGTAGCACTTGTAACTCTGAAGATGCGCATCTCAGGTTTTTTATTCTTGGATGCTGGGTAGCTTAAATAGAAGAGTAAAAGCAACTTCAGGGCCTCTTTCCCTAGAACCTTTGTCTTTCCGAATTTGAGTAAAATAAGAATTGTGCATTGGAAGGAACTCTATACATTCCACAGATAAGTGGCATTCTGCTTTCATGTCCTTGATGGTACAAGGACATAGTCCCCCAAGAGCAGAAAGGCAGTGGCAGGAGCTATGGGAACAAGGGGCAGAGGGGACCCATATCTAATTCTGCCTCTGCTGCTCCTTCCTTTAAGCCATTGGATCTTAGCTTCCTCTTCTGTCATGTGGGAGAAAAATACTGGCCGTATTTGCTTTCCAGGAACAAATAAGTACATATGTTAGAGGGGACCTTTGACAATGAAAGTGGAGTAGTTTTAAGGCATTGTTCTCACTGGATTGAGAAGGGATTTTTCTTGGTGACCATGGGTCCTCTGACTTTAAAATATTCAGTTTCCAATTTTTATCTAAAAGTCAGGGTATGGGACTGGTGAGGAGTGGATAGTAGACTTTGAAGCATGGCCCCCAAAGCCGCCATTCATTTCAATCAGACCTTTCTGACCTGAGGCAGGGCCCCCAAGGCACCTGTCAACAGGGAGAGTCAGTCAACAGGGATGCACCTCTCCTACTCCACCAGTCATCTCCAGCTCTGGCTTCACACTTTTTAATTAAGGATTTGCCAATTGTGAACTGATTTCAAACTTACAGAAAGTACAGGTAATAGCACAATAAATAGCCAGGGACCTATACCACATCTTTGTGTGATCTTAAATGTTCCTTATTTACTTTCTATGCCTTAAAGATACACATAATTACCAAGCCCACTGCAGCACCCTGTGTGCCCTACACCTCGATCCCATGCCTTTTCACCACCTTTCTGCTGCGGTCGATAACCACTACCCTAGTTTTGGTGTTTGACATTCCCAAATGGTTTTGCCACTTTACTCCATATGCATTTATCCAAACAATAGGGAGACTGGAATGTTGATAACAAAGCTAGCCCACTGTGTGCATTTGCAACTTGCTATTTTTTACTCTGTGTTTTCCTGTGACTTATCTAGGATAAGTCTTGTTCATTTATTTGTAGCTCTTGTTCATTTATTTCTCACTGAAGGTTTAGAAGTCCATATGTGAATATGCCATAGTTTATTGTCCATTATTCCATTGATGGATACGTAGGGCATTTCTAATTACAATCAAAGTAATGAAAGTAGAAATTTCTGTCCTTCTCTCCTTGGGCACATTCGGTCGGTCATTCTAAGAGCAAGTACTTTTTCAGCCACCAGGATAGACGTTGTGATAGAAGACACAAGCCTTGCCTTCATGAAAACTCACATATTATAGATGAAAGAAACAAAAAAGTGAACAAATAAATGCAAGTATCATGTCATGGAAGTGCTAGAAGACAAAGAAAGCAAGAGGGATGGTGACGGAGAATGACCGGATGCTGTGTTACATATGTGGACAGTAAAAGCCCTTCCCAAGAGGTCACGCGCACATGCATGAGAGCAAACCAAGTGCACATTCAGGAAACACACTCCAGGAGGGATCAGCGGGAGGAGGATACACAGATCATGACGCAGGGACCTGAGTCCTAAGTTCACTCAATCACAGCAAGATGGAAAGAGTGGCCAAGGAAACAATTAGCTGGAAAAGAGTTTAGAGATGGAGCCAAAGGCTACATCAGTTGGGCTTTAGTCCTCAGCAAGTGAATACTTTGGATTTTATTCTAAGTGTGTTGAGAAGCCTATAGAGGGTTCTGAAGAGAAAAATCACATCATTAGGTTTGGTTGTAGAAGGTTTACTCTGGCTGTTATGTGGAGGATAAATTGAGGGCATTGAGTATGGAAGAGAAGACTAGTTAGAAGCCAACTGGCATTGCCCAGGTTGGGATGCATGAGATGAGCATGAATACTCTGGTAGTGGCGCAATTGTTGAGAAGTGATTTATTCAGGATTTATTTTGAGAATGGATCTTACAGATTCCGCTAATGAACTGGATGTGATGAAATGAGTTCTGATATGGTCCTAAGGGTTTTGACTTGAAAAGCTGGGTGAATAATGACAACATTTTATACATAGGGGAAGGAATAGTGTGGGCGCGGGGTGATGCCAAATACATGTTTTACATATACATTGGAAAAGTCCATTTATCATCCAAACAGAGAGTTTTACCATGGCTCTGTAGTTTAAGTCATAAATTAGGACTGGTGAGTTTAATTTACACATACAGAGAGAACTTTAAGGCACTGGCCAGGATGAGCTACCTAGTGAGTGGGTACAGACGGGGCAGAGGTGTGAGGACTGGGTTCCCTGCCACTGAAATGTATAAGAGATTCTCTAGGGCACATACCTAAAAGTGGAAATCCTGAGCTATAAAAGATAGCTGTGTATATTTTCACTTCACAAACTACTTCCAAAACATTCACCAAGTTGCATAGAAACAATTTATGGTCCTGCCAGAAGTTTTTAGGAATGCCTTTTGCATAGCATTCTCACCTACACTTGGTAATGACAGACTTTAGAATTTCTATCATTTGTGAAATGGTAAAGCTATGCTTTTTGTGATAACTTCACAGACATCAACGACTTGGAAGGAATTTAGAAATAACCAAGGACACATCTTTACCATATTTGTGACACTCCCAAGGACCCGCTGGGTCACATGCCTTTCTCCTTGGTCAGATCACAACTGCCTTGAAGACAGGGGCCCTTTCCTTTTCAGTTTTGAATTCCTAATATCTAGCACAGTGTTTGGCACCCAGTCAACCCTCTACAAACTGTAAGAAATGAAGGCAGGAAAGAGAAATACTAGCTGAATGACTACATGAAACCCACCTTCTTACAAGCACTGAAACTTAGGCCCAGGAGGCTGGTTCCTAACTGTCCACACCATGAGTGACGGTAGCGACAAAAATCATATCACCTCCCGCTCCTGTGAAGTACTAAATTTTCTACAAAGATGTTCCTCCCTCTGCTTCACTTACATGTAATATGAAATAAATCACAATATTCAGAACATTGATAGAGGTAGGTAATGAAGCAATCTTGCTGTGAATAGGTATCTTCAGCAAGAACAGAATGTGTAACTGCATCACTTCAATGAAAAGGAATGATTCTTGTTGGGCTTGGAAACCATCAGGGGTGAAGTTGTGGGGTGTGACAAGCCAGGCATAGCTATAAACAGGTTCTATGTGGGTCCAGATTAGCCGCAATCACTAGCAAGCAGATACAAAGAAAAGAGACTCTAAAAGCAGAAAACTGAGGCCATGAGATTCCTGGACAGACAGAAGCTGAACCTGGATCTCCTTTCCTGCTCCACTGAGATGTAAGGGTCAAGGCTGTAGCTCCGGCAGTCATATAAGCATCATACCCCATCCTCCCCAGGGGATTCCCACTGCAATGGAATTGATCTAAAATTCCTCCCCATGTCTTTCCTTTGCCAAATAATCAAAGGAATAACACATAATTTCCCAAAAGTTCTTTGAAAGGGACAAAGGTCCAGAAAGACCAGCAGTTTGCTAAAGTGATTCCTGACTACTTAATTTCCATAGCAATTATATGTATCTTTCATACAAAGGAGGGGTAAGAGGACACACCAAAGTATGTAATAAATTTATTTTGCTTTGGCAAAATGAGAGAGAAGAGGAAGATGTCAAATATATTTTTTGAAAGAAGTACAGAGATTAAAAATAGAGACTGTATTTGGCATTTTTATATTTTACACAATATAATAAATTTAATGTCTAAATCTAATACTAAATACAATGCTATATTTTAAACAATATAATAAATCTAATATCTAAATCTAATACTAAATACAATACTAAAATCTAATACATGAAAGTACAAGGGGGAAATATCACTATAATATGTTTAATAGCACAATAAATTTAACAGTATACTTCAGGCAGCATGAATTAATTTTGACGTAAGGTAAAATTTATACTAACTTAGGGAAGGGCAAAAAAAAAAAAAAATCAGTCAGACATCCTTATAGCTAGAGAACTCCAAACCATTTACAGATAGTTTTACCTAAAAATCCAAGGGTTTTTCTAGCTTTAAAGGAAATTTTGTTTCTCATTTTCATTACCTTTTGTCTTCAAATCTTCATCGGGTTCATACATTTCGATGATCTGCATTGCCCTTTTAGCATCATAGAAGGGGAATAAGATTTCATTCAGTCGAGGATCTCGCTGATGCTATGGTAAGAAAATAACTCCATTTAGGTCGACATTTCTCGCCCTTGAAGCATTACACATGGCTAATTTAATAATGTTTAAGACAAAATATATTTAGCCTATCATGTTTATAATTACAAAGATAGAATTTTACTGCGTTTCTTTCTCCCTAAAAGATAATTTGAAAAGTCCAGAGCTGAGGTTACTCTCACTGAACTAGAGAGAGAGAAAATTCATTTTCTTTTGCATTTCCAAAGATAAAGGAAAAATAATAGTGTGCGTGTCAACTGTATCATATTCCAGTTTCCACACCTCAGGTAAGACATTTGATATAAAGTCTATAAAAAGTGAGGTAAAAATACTTTTTAGAAAAGCAAAAATCATCCCCCAAATAGTTCAAATAAATAAATAACATGCTAGTTCAAGTGTCCCCCGAAACCTCAGAAATAATAACAACCAAAAAACCCTAATGTCACATAGGCAAACATCATTAAAATTTCATTCTATCTTTCTACATCAATAAAAGATATCTTGGCCACTCAGCGAACTTCATTTTCTAGAGGAAATGTTTTCAAAATGAACCAATTTTAATGATGAAAATTAATCAGCACAAGGATATCTGTCAGCTATAAACACTATAAAATTCTCTGGGCAGACAGTAAATAAAGGATTAAGGCACTCAGGAAGTGGGTGATATCATCTTTTCAACTTGGCACCTAAAGTGCTCCTGGTATGACATTGAGGCAACAGGAACAATGCTAGTCCTGCAGTGACATCATCCTGACTTCACAGCAATGATGGCAAGTCCATTTGCTAACCAACTTAGTACAGTAGTGTGTGTGTGTGTGTGTGTGTGTGTGTGTGTGCATGTGGCTGTGTCTGGAGGCAATGACTCTGTTAAACTTTCCTATTGTTTGCTGTGGACTAAAGGCTGCACTGTGTCCCTACGATCCCTCAAATAAATAAAGAAATAAATAAAGCAAACTTCAATGGAATAACGACAGATAAGCAGATATGAGCAGAATCGGGTCAATGAATAGGACCTTGGCAATAACTCTTTACCCAAATATATGCACAGACTTTGAAAAAACATTGCTGCAGAGGTACTGAAGGAACGATTGTTAAAAGTTCATATGGATTTTCTTTCCCCGTTTGTTTTGGAATGATCGTTCCAGAAGTGAGCTGCATTGAGAATGAATGAGTGCCTTTGGCCAACAGAACACTGGATGTAATCTCCTAAAACATAGGTGGCCCCGCCATTTCTGGTTCTCCCTTCTCCCCCACAAAAATTGATCACTTTGGGCCAATTTATCCCAATGAAGCATGCTTCTGTTGTAATCTAAGAAATTATGGCTCACAACAGCTCACATCCATGCATATGTTAGAGGAGAAACTGTTATCTTAGTAACAGGCCTGAAGACCATCAAGAACAAAAGTGATGGGAAATGCAGAGAAAGAGGACTTGTGAGGTGGACCATGGACGGCCAGGCAGGTGAGGGCATGCTCCACACTTTGTTCAGGAAACAATGCCATCATGCAACAGAGTCCACTATTCAAAGAAACGACACGCTCCACCCCTCTGGGGAGAATGCATTGTTTTTTAAAAACAAACCAACAACCACAGGAAAAAACCCTCTTTCGAGGCGCATCCCTTTTCACATCCCCATTGATAATATCAGGTGTAAAAATATGAACATGGGATGGAAAAGGTCCTTTAGAAACCCCAGCAGTGTTATATCCCTAGCTGGCCACTCTGTTTCTCTTCCTTGTTAAAATGAAGTCTTTGCATTTAATGACATGTTCATTGGTAAGTATTTCAAACTCATAGAGATAATGAGGCAAATCCATATGAATTAAAAAGTGAGAGAAAGAAGGGATTCAGCTTTAAGGGAGAGGAGGGTAAGAATTAGAGAAAGGAGAGGGAATTCAGAATACTCCATGGGTATTTTTATACGTGTCTGTGAGTGTATTCTAACAATGGTGCTACTTGCATTATGTGGTCTGTGGGTGGCAGCACTGGCATCGCCAAAAATAGGGAGCTTGTTAGAAAAAGATTCTCAGGCTGCTCCCCAGATTGACTAAATCTGACCTCTGGGGTGAAACTCATAAATCTGTGTTTTAATAAGCCTTCCAGGTGAGTCCAGTGTGCTCAAGTTTAAGAATCACTGCTCTAGGCTGGGCATGGTGGCTCATACCTATACTCCTAGCACATTGGGAGGCCAACAGGGAGGATGGCTTGAAGCCAGGAGTCCAAGACCAGCCTGAGCAACATAGCAAAATCCTGTCTCTACAAAAAATAAAAATTAAATTAGCCAGGTGTGGTGGCAGATGCCTGTAGTCCCAGCTACTCAGGAGGCTGAGGCAGGAGGACTGCTTGAGTCCAGGAGTTTGAGGTTGCAGTGAGATGCAATGATGCCATCACTGCACTCTAGCCCAGGCAATATTAGGCTGGCCTGCCTGGTTAGGCAGGAAAGCTTGTTCTAAGATGGGTGCATCATAATCCCCTATTCTGAAAACTACCTTCTCAGCAAATAAGCGTGAAGCGCAATGTTAAACTGCACCTGGTATTTACATCTGCTCTTCCAGAGAGCATACTCTTTGGCTTTCCCTAAAATCTCAAGTTTCAAAAAGGTAGCACAGAGCAATCTGGGTACTCCAGAGATGGCAGGGGGGGAATAGCCAGCTTTGCATTAGAGTCACAAAACTGGGCATGAGAACCCAGTGGGGAGAAAGATCGTTTCTAGTTAATTCAGAGTAAGAAGTTTGCAGAACTGTCCCACAAAGACACAGCACAGTTGGGCAAATGTGTCATAGCTCTCAGGGGCCATCAGTTTTCAGCTTGGATTTGGGGGGACAAAGTACCTAGAGTATTCACCCCACTGTATCCAGGGCTTTGTAAAAGGAGATTTTAAGTAGCTTCCACAAATAGCTCCCAGAACTGTGTCCAAGTCCATAAGGATGTGATGGACAGGACTCCATTATCATGTCTTTATTGGTACTGAGAAGACGTACCCAGTGGCTTCAGTCCAAGTAGCACCAGGAGAGACAAATGTTGACATAAATAATATCAAAAAGTATACAAAAAAGGACAAAGAATGACAAGGGTACACTTACTTATAAGACTAAATATCTCCTTTTCTCTCTTTGCCTGTGCATTAAAGAATAAAGATCTTATATAAAATGAAAGCGATCATGGGCCCCTTTTTATATTCTTTCAATTGCAAAAATAAAAAAAACAAAAAAGTCAAGTTTAGCCCTAATGTGATCATATGATATGTGTGAGGCAGGGAGCAAAGACTACCACAGCAAGAAAACAAGGGCAATTCTTAATCCCCAGGGTCAACTAAGACTCTTTCCTCTCTTCTTTATTTTGATCTATCCCTCCTGCCCTCCAGGCATCTCCCAATTCTGCAGCCCTTCATTGTTACCATCTTTGTAAGAAGTCAGAGAGAGAAGGAAGGTAAAACTAAAATCCATGCAGCTTCTCTGTAGGGACAGAGGAAGGGATGTGAAACTAACTGAAGCCCATAGAGTTGGAAGTAGCAGGAAACCACGCGCCAGTTCCCAGGGAGGCCTCTATTATCCTTCCGAGACTCGAGTTTGCAATTTTCATAATATAGGCAAAGGCAGTTCCCCTCAGTCCGTGGGATGGGACCAAGAGACATAACTGTGGCAAGGGTTTGTGGTCTGAGTCAAGGGTTTTCATGACTAAACTCTTTATGGAGAACAGCAGAGTGCAAATGCCACTCCCCCTATTCTTCCTACTCAACACTAAACATTCTAAAGAGGAATCCAGACATCCTCCAGGACAGGGCTTTACAGACTTGAACGTACAAAAGATCACCTAGAGATCTTGTTAAATGCAGATTTTGACTTTAACAAGCTCCCCAGGGATAAATACCATGCTGCTGGTCCAGGCTGGCCCTTGGGGAACAGTGAACAAGAAGATCTTGAGAAGCAGATGAGGCCACCAGAAAGCTAGTCCCTGTGAGTTGCAGGGACAGGGAGAAGGTAGTATAAAGCCTACATGGTGGCCGAGGCAGTCCATGGACAACAGCCTCTCCTCTCCTTCCAGCCCCCTAAAGATACACATCATAAAGCAGAAAATTTCACAGAAATAGTAAAGGTATTTACAGGCTGGGTGGCAGGAGCCAGCATGGCTTTTAGTAATACGTGGGTCATTACCAAAGTTTTGAGATATAGAAAAATCAAGAATCATAAAATCCACATGGATGGAAACAAATGAAGCCCTCTCAGTAACACCAATAAGCTGAGCAAGTTGAAACTTGTACAAGTGAATCAGAAAAAATGCTGCCAACTGTGTTTCTTGGAAGTGAAATAATGGACATAACACAGTCTTTCTCAAAACTTTCATAGTGACCTATGTATAAATGGGATTTACTTTTTCCCATTATGTATCCTAATTGGTGTATGCTGGCGTCTATGTGTCTATTGGTCCTGCTTTGCTGATTGTTTCTCTGGTACCTTTCTAAATTCTTTTACTAGTTTCAAGAGTTTACCGGTGGATCATCTTTAATATCAGGGTAGACCATGGACATCTAAATGAGATTGGGGCTTTGTCCTTGCCAGTGTTCGCAGGGCTTGTTTATTCTTCCTTGCCCTATTGTATGACCCAAGGCTTCCAATGCAATGTTGCATACTGGCTTGTTGAGGCCTTGTGGCTAAGACATTTTGGAAATGTTTAGCTAATCTTTTGGAGTTATGTGTTACATTCCATTTTCTGTTCCCTTCTTGAGTGAACTCTCTCTGTCTCCTTTTGTTATGAGTTTTGAAGTTGCTTTGCCTAAGGGATGTTTTTGTTTCTGGAAGATAAAAGGGGCAAGAGTGGGACTCAGACGTGGGGATGCAAGGAGCTGGCAGGATGTTTCACAAAGCTTCTTCAAGGAGACATTCGAATATTTATCTAGTCCTTACAGTTGAGTTCATGAAGAAAGAAAAGGAAGAAATTAGGGGCAGATACTTTGGTTAAAAATAAACGCTGTATACTTTTCTAGCTATCTAATAGTCTCTGAAGCAATCCAGAACATCAAGAAATCCATCAGTCATAGACAAAAATTTAAAGTACTTCCTTATGGTTAATGAGAAGCCAAACAGAAGGAAATGAATAAACCAAAATTAATGCCATTGTCCAAAGGTAACAGTGATGGATAGAAGTTTGCCAAATAAGAAGTATTTTAAGGAAGAATTCTGATGGCAGAGCAAGAAATTATGGGTGATCATTTTTTTAAATTGAATGTTATGTTTTAGACTGATAAGAACTACAACAGTGATTACTGGGTAGGCCAATAAAATAATCCAAAAAAGGAAATGCATTAGATCGAGGCTAGGAATGCTACACCTATTCTCAAGATGCCAGAACTGTTTCTTCATTCCAACAGTGAAACGCAGAATTAATGCTTGGCGCCCGAAGCTCAGTGAGTAAGGGCACTGGTCACATACACCAAGGGTGGAGGGTTTGAGCCCAGCCCAGGCCTGCTAAACAACAGTGACAAATGAAATCAAAAAATAGCCGGGCGTTGTGGCGGGCGCCTGTAGTTCCAGCTACTTGGGAGGCGGAGGCAGGAGACTCGCTTAAGCCCAAGAGTTGGAGGTTGCTGTGAGCTGTGATGCCACAGCATTCTTCACAGGGCTACAGAGCAAGACTCTGTCTCAAAAAAAAAGAAACGCAGTATTAAGGTCTCTGTAATATTTAGGACAGGGCTGGCTCTGGCTTCATCCCGAAGCACACCAGAGGCCTTATGTTAGGAAGTAGCAAGTTGACGTGTGGTAGATTTTCTCCTTTCCACTAAACCGTCTTCCTTCTTTAGTAGGAAGCAGGATTCCTGCCCATCTCGCTAAACTTAAGATGATCAGTGACCCAAAGTGCAGGAAGAAGCTGAGGGAAATAAAACTGTTTTGTTAAGAAAACAAACAAAAGGCAAGAGAGGGGAGGATGGGTTAAAGAAACACAGCAAGGCAATTTTAACTTGTGAGCAACTGTGGCGTAAGAATGTGGATCATATCTGGGTAAAGATTATGAACATAGTATTCGCATGACTAAAAACTCATGGAGTGGAAAAGCTTAAAATGTTTTCACGTAAAATAAATGCCTCATCATACTGAAGGGATTATTTAAAAGTAGAGGTGTCTGTCGGATAGATGGAGGGCCTTCTCCTGGCTCCAGTGCTGTTAGGCTTTAGTTAACTGAGTTTCTAAAGGGCAACTTTTATAAATTGGAAGCCAGTGACCCCTCACAAGGAAAACAAAGAGAAGACCTTTGGGTAAAGATGTGATTTGTTTCCAAAGTGAAAAATGACACTCACTCTGCCTTTTGTCTTGTTTTAAATCATCACCTCTTGCCTGGCCTGATACTACCTTGTCTAACATTTACTCCTTCTATGACATAGTGATTAACTTAAATTATTTTGAAAAAAAAAAAAAAAAATATATATATATATATATGTTATTCATTCCTCACACTCTTATTACTATGTTACAAAAAAGAGAATTTTCCTTTTTGGATTCCTATGAGTCTCAGTGGGTTTCATAAAGAGAAAATACTTTTTTAGTATATGTATAGAAAAAAGAAGTTCGTTTTAATTGCAATAAAAGTTGCAACCTTTACTTGTACTAAAATAATTTCCTCTTGTGCTTAAGCAAATGTTGTCACCAGTTTTGGTTAAGTGAATCATAGTCTAAAATTAGCTCTGAGCTTGTTATAAAAATAAAAGGTAAAAATTTAACTGGCGATCTAATTTAGCCTAATACTCACTATAGTTTCACCCAGGAACTCAAGTTGTTTTGCTTTATCGTCAAGATAGTTCTTTTTGAACCTACATATTTTTCTTACATGCAATCCATTCAAAGACAGAAATAAAAGGATTTCCAGTCCATGCAAAAGGATGAGATAAGGTTAGCAATGGAGAATCCAACTACCGTGTGGTCAACTCAATCCATTCTCTTTCTATTTAAAGAGATCAATACAAACAAAAAAAGTACCTTAAACATCATCTTGCAAAAACATAGACACATTTAATTAAATGAACATATTATAACACTCACACATACAAACAGAACCAGAGCTACATATCAGCCAGAAACCAGCAAAAAGCAGTATGCAAAGCCAACATGTAGGAAGCAACGTGAACACACAGAGAGCGGCAGCTGATTTTTGCACCTGGTGAAGCCATAATGGAAAGATCAGCAGGTCAGAAGCAGAGCAAATCAGGGCGTAGGGCGCGGGCATGCAGTGAGGACACAGGAGGAGGCAAGCCACTGCACACAGACTTGATGGAGTTAATGTATGAAAAAGCTTACTTCATTTAGAAAGCTCACTAATTGGTCTACCGTTAAATAATCAGTTTTGTCTCCATTGCTGAAAAGAAATTTATTAGAAAAAGTAAGTTTTTGTATATGATGCTACAGGAGGTACGATTTACATGTTGACATTGACATTGGTGGGTGATAATTCTAAACTTATTTTCTAACCCTGAAAAGAGTGATGAATTCTTAAAATGAGACTGTTCGTAAGGTGGGGGCGGGGGCAGGGGTCAACCAACAATAGCAACAAAGGAAAGAAAATACTCCCGCTAGGTCACAGAAAATGTCTACAATTCTTCAGCGTTATCAAAAGACTATTTCGAAAACAACATGTAAGTCATCCATTTGAAGTAATCGGAATGAATGGACTTTCCCAACAACCTACTAACATTCCAAATTGGATCTAGTTAGTTCACATAATGGGTTAATACCTAAAGGAGCAGGTTAAAATTGTAGGTAGTTAGTAAAGCCAATGCAGGGGGGTGAGGGGAAGTTCCAGGTGCTGTCATTAATTTACGTAAAAGTTTCTCAAAAACTCAGAGTGAACTTTTACACTGATGAACTAAGGGGTGAAAACGTAACCCTGACTAGATATTCCTAGAGACTGCCAACATACCTCATTAAAATATGACAAAATAAATGTCTTACAAATCTAACAGGACAATGATAATATTTATGTGACACATTTTCATAAAAGGGACTTACATTTTTTTATAAAGATCTTCTATATCTGTCCGAGGACAAATCTTCTGTGTCAGTTCATAGAACTTGTCGTAAGTAAATGCCGCGGGCTCAATTTCATCATTCTGTGAAGAACAAAAAGTGTGTCATACATCATAGAACCCTTTTTATCTCCTTGGGGGCTGAGAAGCACAGCAATGACCACCTAGAATCCTGGGGCCTCCATCTCTGATCTGGCTGATAGAAGAAGCCAGGCGAACAACTTTCAGGACTGTAAATCAATCAGTGTTCCTAGTTCCCTGCAGCCAAAACCTGTGTGTGCAAACGTCTGGCTACAGCTGTGCTTGCTTGGGGAAACACCCCCAAGAACAAATATAAAGAAACATTTCCTTCATTTCTCCTTGAAGGAGACAAGTGCCTGCCTACAGGATGCTGACTAAATCAAGCCTCATGTTGAATTATGCCTATTTTGTGCATTTTCTCAAAAGGGGCATCTAAAGGGGCTTAGGATAATCATAAAATAATAATAATAAACATAATAATAAACATAATTCAAGTTCCAAATAGGACTTGCTGAAGCAGTAATAGGCTTAAATTTTTCTTGCAGCCAATAAATAAATAAATTAATTATTTTAAATCTGAAGAGCCATAAATACAAATGGTTTGTGTGGGGAGAGACACTCCATAAAATATTACACAGTCATCTTGGGAACTGAATTTATTTAATTATTCATGCTGATTTTTGTGCCTGATTGCGGCAGTGTTGGTAAGCTTCTCTAAAACAAAAGCTGGGCAAGAGAGCCATCTGCCTTTCATTTCCTTTTCTTAATAAAACTGACAAAATAATTTTGAAGCAAACTATTTGAATTTTAGGAGATTTAGGTTAAAATGCTCAGAAGACAAATGGAAGTAGCCAAGCAGGGAGCTAGATGGTGCATTTTACAACGGTACATGTTAAATCTACTAAGTGTAGAA
>CAUYON010121911.1:0-16207 GCA_963573935.1 Arctocebus calabarensis
AAAAATGGCCAGGCGTTGTGGCGGGTGACTGTAGTCCCAGCTACTTGGGAGGCGGAGGCAGGAGACTCGCTTGAGCCCAGGAATTGGAGGTTGCTGTGAGCTGTGATGCCAAGGCACTCTATCCAGGGTGACAGCTTGAGGCTCTGTCTCAAAAAAAAAAAAAAAAAAAAAAAAAGTTCTGCTCCTTAACAATATATAGGTACCATGACTCATTTATCTTTTATCCCTATTAACACTCAGGACCATCAGTGTCTTCTACATGGTAGTCATTCAAATATTTATTGAATGAATACATAAACCCCACACACTATTTATAAACTGTGGTTCTATTCTTTATTCAACTCAACTATTTCAAGACTGTGCCTCCCAGGTGGGAAACACTAAATACCAAAACACAGTCTGTTACAATATTAGGGTTCTTACAGGAAGCCACTTTTGTCCTGCTCTCAACCACTCTTTCTATTGCCTTTTTACTGTTCCTTCTCTCTATTCCAATGAGAAGGCACTTGTTCCTTCTATTGTTGCTAAGAGCCTTATTATGTTCAAGGTAAAGTAAAGAAATATGTCCGATGCAATTACCAGTTCCTCACAGTTTGGGGGCTACTTGTCATTTCAACATCCAAAACTTGTATAAAAGAAAGTCCAAATTCTTTTCACTCTTAAGAACTATTTTGTTTTTTTCTTTTTTGGACAAAATGGAAGCACACAGCACAGGAAGCAGTCCTCAGTAAGCCACCGTTCATAAACAGCTTTGCTAAAAGAATAACAAAGGTTCTGTTGTGCTCTTGTATGGCAGGGCCAGTAAGCAGCAGGAGCAGATGAACTCTTTAAGAAACAAAGGTTCTGTCTTCATGCAAATGTTTGCATTAATAAAAAATGAAGAGAAAGATATAGAAAATGCAGGCTAGCTGGACATAATAGGTCTCTAAACGGGAGGTTTTTCACATTTTCCAGGCGGAGTCAGCAGGTCTTTTAAAAACTTTGTCATTCTGAACATTTCACAGACATCACAAGAAAGACATGCAAATAACAGAAGCAAATCAAAGGACATCCTGCTGCTATGCTGGCGCCTCCCTCATCCTTGCCTGGTTTGTCATTTTCTGTTAACCCTAGTGTCGGCTGCTGTTTTGTTGAGGAATGGAGTCCCTAGCCCATGTGGCAGAACATGGCCAGCCAGCTGGTCCTAGCACTGATAAAATTACAATGCAGGCCATGTACCACCACTTAGGGACACGTGCTGCCAGGCAACAAGTGCTATGTGTGATTTTTACACACTTGGCTTGCAAATCTGCATGGGAAAGAGCCTCCAAACTAATCACTTAATAAGATATAGTCTTCTTCAGTATTAGCATCACTAAGTAGTTCTCTGAAGATGGACTTGCTGAAGACCTTTAAAGTGAAATACAGTTGACCCTTAAACAATATAGGTTTGCACTGCATGGGTCCACTTATACACGGATGTTTTTTTCAACCCAATGCAAACTAAAAATACAATATTCAGGAAATCCAAAACTCACATATAGAGAGGGCTGACTTTTCATATATGCAGGAACCAATCACCTGCATATACCAAAGAATGACTATATACGTTAAGGTCATTAAAATAAATGTAGAATATAACAATCCTGTGGGTGCCTAGGGTTACTGATTATCCACCCTGTGCTAAGCACTATACTATGTGCTCAACCTACATGGTTTCATTAAATCTTCATAACCACAGTTTACAGTAGAAACTTATTATTCCCATTTTATAGCAGAGGAAACTGAGGCTTAAGGAGGTTATGCCCAAGGTTACACAGTTAATAATGGCAAGCCAATACCCAAAACTTTATGATGGGCTGGACACAGTGGCTCATACCTAGAATACCAGCACTTTGAGAGGCTGAGGCAGCAGGACTGCTTGAGTTTGAGACCAGCCAGGACAAGAGTGAGACCTTGTCCCTCACAAAGATAGAAAAGTTAACTGGGCCTGGTGACACATACCTATAGTACCACCTACTTGGAAGACTGAGGCAGAAGGATTGCTTGAGCCCAGGAGTTTCAGGCTACAGTAAACTATGACTGTATCACTGCACTCTATCCTACACAAAAGAGCAAGACTCTGTCTCAAAAAAAAAAAAAAAAGGAAAGGAAAGGTAAGAAAACCTGTATGATGGGCTCAGCGCCAGTAGCACAGTGGCTACAGCGCCAGCCACATACGCCGAGGCTGGAGGATTTGAACCTGGCCCAGGCCAGATAAACAACAATGATGACAACCTCAACAACAACAACAAAAAATAGCTGGGCTTTGTGGCGGGTGCCTATAGTCCCAGCTACTTGGGAGGCTGAGGCAAGAGAACCTCTTAAGCCCAAGAGTTGACACTACAGTCACTCTACTGAGGGCAACATACTAAAATTGTCTCAAAAAAAAAAAAAAGAAAACCTGTATGATGGCAAAACTCCATTTTTTTGTTTTTTCCTTTGGAGACATTGTCTCCAGCTATCACCCTGGGTAGAGTGCGGTAGCATCATAGCTCACAGCAATCTCCAACTCTTGGGCTCAAGCAATCCTCTTGCCTCAGTTTTTCTATTTTCAGTAGAGACAGAAAATAGAAAAACTTTGCTAGGGCTGGTCTTGAACCCGTAAACTCAAGCAATCCACCTCCTCAGCCTACCAGAGTGCTAAGCTAGGATCATAGTCGTGAGCCACAGTGCCTGGTCCAAACTCCCCAATTCTATACATTTTTCTCATCCTTTACTTTTCTGTGATTGAAACATAGCTTATTTTGAAAATGTCACAATGACTATATTTACACACTGCAAGACCATTTTTAATCATCTGGCGTTTTTATCATTCATTTTTAAGAGTACATGGCTTTAAAACAAAAAGAGGGAATGGCTTTTTCTGTTAGCTAATAAGAATTTGATTAAAGCTTCAGATCTATAGCTCTCCTCAGGGTTCATGACCTATGTGTTAAAAACAGCCAGAACTCATCTCTTTTCCTAAGAACACATGGTCCATTTTTTTTCTCTATCCTTTTTCCTACTACTCTCCTTAAGCCAGCGGTTCTCAACCTGTGGGTTGTGACCAATGAAAATACATCCTGCATATCAGATATTTACGTTATGATTCATAACAGTAGCAAAATTACAGTTTTGAAGTAGCAGTGAAAATAATTTTATGGTTGGGGAGTCACTGCAACATAAGGAACTCAAAGGGTCGCAGCACTAGGAAGGTTGAGAACCCCTGCCTTAAGCTCTTCAACAAACACAATGATAACTCATTAAACCCCTTGACCTGAAAATTCCTTGTCCTCCTCAATTTCCTCCACTCAACACACTATTCCTCTTCACTCAGACTTGAAATCACTTAAGTCCTCCCATAGATTCTATCCCAGTGGCCTCTCTGGTTTGCACTTGACAATGCTAGTCAGAAATTTCATTACTTTACTATTTTCAACACTGCTCTTCAATTACAAAAGCTTAAGAAATAGGACTTTAAGATCGTATTCTTCTGGCTCGAAGCCTGTGGCTTAAGCGGCTAAGGCGCCAGCCACATATACCTGAGTTGGCGTGTTCAAATCCAGCCCAGGTCCGCCAAAGGACAATGATGGCTGCAACCAAAAAATAGCTGGGTATTGTGGCAGGTGCCTATAGTTTGAGACCAGCAAGAGCAAGACCTCCATCTCTACTAAAAACAGAAAAACTGAGCCAAGAGTTTGAAGTTGCTATGAGCTATGATGCCATGTATACATAAGAGGGTTCATATTAAACCAGTGTACCCCTTGTCTTTTCTGGGGTTTTACTTCCTCATTTGGGAGGTGGAGGCAGGAGAATTGCTTAAGCCCAGGAGTTGGAGGTTGCTGTGAGCTGTGATGCCATTGCACTCTACCCAGGGCAACACCTTGAGGCTCTGTCTCAAAAAAAAAAAAAAAAGCTGGCAACAAATGAATAATTTCCTTTCCTTAGAGATGAGAAAAGCTAAAGTAAAACAACTAAAGACAAGCTGGGCACTGTGGCTCACGCATATAATCCTAGCACTCTGGGAGGCTGAGGCAGGTGGACTGCTTGAACTCAGGAGTTTGAGACCAGCCTGAGCAAGAGCAAGTCCCCCATCTCTACTAAAAACAGAAAAACTGAGCCAAGAGTTTGAAGTTGCTCTGAGCTATGACGTCATGTATACATAAGAGGGTTCATATTAAACCAGTGTACCCCTTGTCTTTTCTGGGGTTTTCCTTCCTCATTTTTCTCTCCTTTTTTGCTTTACTTAATACTATATTTTTCAAAATATACTTAGTGAAGTACTTAGTTGTGATATTATAAAGATTTCTTTACACGAATACTTCCATGATTAAGGCCAGGCACAGTGGCTCACGCCTGTAATCCTAGCACTTTGGGAGGCTGAGGTGGGTGAATCGCCTGAGGTCAGGAGGTCAAGACTAGCCTGATCAAGAGCAAGACCCCATCTCTAAAAAATAGCTGGGAGTCCGTGGTGGGAGCCTGTAGTCCCAGCTACTTGGGAGGTTGAGGCAAGAGGATTGCTTGAGCCCAGGAGTTTGAGGTTACTGCAAGCTATGATACCATGGCACTATACTAAGGGTGACAAAGACAATGTTTCAAAAAAACAAAACAAAATAAATACTGGCAACTTTAAAAATATACTCCCAGAACTTTTAGTTTCCCTGCCCAAACCACTCTGTTATTTCTCTATGGAGATATAGTCTCTTTGATTCCTTCCCTAATTCCTCCAATTTCCAGGTAAAAATTAGAACATGTTTCTTTTTCTTTCTTTCTTTTTTTGTTTTTGAGACAGAGTCTTTGTCACCCTGGGTAGAGTGTCATGGTGTTGTAGCTCACAGCAACCTCAAACTCCTGAGCTCAAGCAATCCTCCTGCCTCAGCCTCCCAAGCAGCTGGGACTACAGGCGCCCACCACAACGCTTCTTTTTTTTTTTTTCTAGAGACAGAGTCTCACTTTGTTGCCCTCGGTAGAGTGCCGTAGCGTCACAGCTCACAGCAACCTCCAGATCTTGGGTTTAGGCAATTCTCCTGCCGCAGCCTCACGAGTAGCTGGGACTACAGGCGCCTGCCACAACACCCAGCCATTTTTTTGTTGTAGTTTGGCCAGGGCTGGGTTGGAACCTGCCACCTTCGGTATATGGGTCTGGCGCCCTACTTACTGAGCCACAGACACTGTCCTGTGGGTATTTTTTTTTTTTAGAGATGAAGGTCTATAACTTGTAAACTCAAGCAATCCACCCATCTTGGTCTCCCAGACCGCTAGTATTATAGGCATGAGCCACTGTGCCCAGCATTACATAAAGATTTTTTTTCAATTATTTTTTCCATTTACTAACTGAAGAAATTCTCTGTTCAAATTTAGAACTGATTTGACAGCTCCATTTTCTTCTCAGATTCTTCATTTTGAATTAGAGAGGAAAATGAACAAATGAGGGCAGCAACATGAAGTAAGAGGTAGCAAAGGGGAAGGAAGTACAACTTCTCTCTAATGGCCATTTCTCATTGGACAACCTAGGACAGATTCTATCCAATATAAGATACTTTGGTAATTGTGTCCAGAAATCTCTGTTCAGAAAACAGAGTACAACACTGTTCAAATAACCCAACTCATCAAGGAAAGGTGAACCAAACTTCAGTCCAGCTCTTAACAGAAAATTGATCCCAGCTCTGCATTGCACTGCTGGTATCAGACAGGCACTCAGGTATTTAAAAACATTTAAACCCTACCACCTGAGAAGTGTATCCCAATAGAAGCAGAAAAACAATTTGACAAAATCTAAACTCTTTCATGTAAAAAACAAACAAACAAAAAAACCTACTTAAAAAACTATGAAAAAAAGGGAACATCGTCAACTTGTTGGAACATCTACAAAAACCCACAGTTTAAATAATACATGATGGCAAAAAACTGAATGCTTTCACCCTTTAGGAACTCAAGAATAGGGGCGGTGCCTGTGGCTCAGTGGGTAGGGTGCCAGCCCCATATGCCAAGGGTGGCGGGTTCAAGCCCAGCCCTGGCCAAACTGCAACAAAAAAATAGCTGGACATTGTGGTGGGCACCTGTGGTCCCAGTTGCTCTGGAAACTGAGGCAGGAGAATCACCTGAGCCCAGGATTTTGGAGGTTGCTGTGGGCTGTAACACCACGGCACTCTACCAAGGGCAACTCTGTCCCTAAAACAAAAAAGAACTCAAGGATGTCCACTTTTATCATTTCTACCCAACATTGCACTGGAGGTTCTACCAGCAAAATTAGGCAAGAAAAAGAAATATAAAGCATCCAGTCTGGAAAAGAAGATATAATATGATCTCTGCTTGTAGATGACATGATCTGGTATGTAGAAAATGCTAAGGAATGTACACACAAGAAACTATTAGAGCTAATAAACTAGTTCAGTGAGGTTGCAAGATACAAGATCACTATACAAAATTCATTATATTTCTGTATATGAGCAATGAACAATCTAAAATTAAAATTAAAAGGGCTGGGGCTCGGCACCTGTGGCTCAACAGGCTAAGGCGCCAGCCACATACACCTGAGCTGGCAGGTTCGAGTCCTGCCCAGGCCTGCCAAATAACAATGACGGCTGCAACCAAAAAATGGCTGGGCATTGTGGCAGGCTCCTGTAGTCCCTGCTACTTGGGAGGCGGAGGCAAGAGACTCTCTTGAACCCAGGAATTGGAGGTTGCTGTGAGCTGTGATGCCACAGCACTCTATCAAGGGTGACAGCTTGAGGCTCTGTCTCAAAAAAAAAAAAAAAAATACAATCCATGCCTAATGGGTTTAGAATCTAAACGAAATAGCCTTTTCCCTCTTTGTGTCGCCTGCAAATGAAATCTGAGAAATAAAGTTATCCAAATATTACCAACTATAATTAGGAAAAAAAGATGAAATTCTGAACCTTTACAATTACCTGAGGGATCTTCTCAGGTTTTGCAGCCTAAAAATCTTTGAAAATACTAACAAAATTGGAAGAAGAGTATAAAAGTATAAAAGTATAAATTGGGCTTGGCACCTGTGGCTCAAGCGGCTAAGGCGCCAGCCATGTACACCTGAGCTGGCGGGTTTGAATCTTGCCTGAGCCCGCCAAACAACAATGGCTGCAACCAAAAAATAGCTGAGTGTTGTGGCAGGCACATATAGTTCCAGCTACTTGGGAGGTGGAGGCAGGAGAATCGCTTGAGCCCAGGAGTTGGAGGTTACTGTGAGCTGTGATGCCAGCTCTACCCAGGGCAACAGCTTGAGGCTCTATCTCAAAAAAAAAAGGTATAAATTGTTTTCTGGTGTCTATTTTTCCTTAAAGGTAACAACTAAAGGTGTTTTTATTTAACTTGAATGAGTTTGAGAACTTTCTAATTGGGGAATCTAATGTCAAGTCCTTCAACAATACTTACTTTTTCTTACCATTGTAGGAAAGATAAAAAGTTCACAGTGTGAGACTAATCAACCACCTCTTTTCCTGGTAAGTTGATTTTTCCTTTATAAATATAAGATCAAAAATAAATATTTGCTAGAAGAGCAAAGGCCAAAACAGTCCCTATGTCCAGGCATGATAGCAAAGATAAGCAAGATTCCAAAGGCTATTAATAAGCATAACCTTGAAGAGAACAAAAAGTAAGTCTGTTTTTTTAATTTCTTTTCTTTTTTTTTGTTTTTGTTTTTGAGATAGGATCTGCTCTGTTGCCCAGGCTAGACTGCTATGCCATGATCATTAGCTCACTATAACCCCCAACTCCAGGGCTCAAGTGAACTTCTCACCTCAGCCTCCAGAATAGAAGGGCCTACAGCTCGTGCCACCATGTCCAGCTAATTTTTTTGTTATTGTTGTTTCTGTAGAGACAGACTTTCATTTATTTTGCCCAGGCTGGCCTCAAGGTATCCTTCTACATCAGCCTCCCAAAGTGCTGCTTTACAAGGATGAACTGCTACCATGTGACCTATTTTCTTCTACCTCTATGTTCACCATTCTTTACCATGCCAACCCTTGAAAAAAGCAAAAGATAGGCTGCACATGTGAGACTTTATATTATAAGATAATTATGTGTCTAAATAGCAGATTCAGATGATTTACAGGCTATCAAGAAAGATAATCAATTTTGAGTTTCATTAAATAGTTTACTTTTAAGATACTTGACATATATTAATTAATTCATCCTTTCAACCCTCTGTGAGGTAGCTTTATCAACTCCATTTGTTGGGGAAATTTGATCAAGGAGAAGAGTATATTCTGTTTACAAAACACCTACCCTGTAAAGAATTCCACATGTTTATTTTCTCAGTCTTCTAACATTCCTATAAGGTAGGTGGCATATTACCTTTTCCTTTTTTTTTTTTTTTTTTTTTGCAGTTTCTGACTGGGGCTGGGTTTGAACCCGCCACCTCCGGCATATGGGACCAGTGCCCTACTCCTTTAAGCCACAGGCACTGCCCCTCACCTTTTCCATTTTTATAGGTAAAAAACAATGGCTCAAGGAGCTTAATGACTTACATGATAGCCTGCATTTTATCCACTAACTAGAATATACTTCTTAGGATTAACACTAGACCAGGGACTCAAATCTGAACTGCGTGTAGTTCAAGAGTGTCAATTTTCTAGTTTTCTCTACGGTCATCTTTCAACCCATCATATTCCAAAAAAGACTGGAGTCATGCTTGTTGTTTAAGCTTACATGTCCAATGTATATAAAACTTATTATCATTTTTCTGAATTGGACTAGTTAAGTTTTGTCTAGATGCCCAAAAGCTCAATTATTTGTTTACTGTCTGTGCACTAGTATTATAAATGATGTCATCAGGAATGTACAAAACTCCTAAGACAAAGCTGCAGGGCCAATAAAAGCAACTCGCTTAGAGAAGAGAGCAATTCTTCTCTCTCTCACTCTTTTTTTTTTTAAGTAGCTACCACGCAAAAAGATGACTCATTAAGCCCAAAGAGGTAACTGTGCCATGTAAGGGCTTCTTACGCAGTCTTGCACAAAAAGATCTGAGTGGCAGCATAAGGCGTCCTCTTCTGTGCATTTTCCTCCAGGCAGAATGTGCATTTGTGTGGCTACATGCACAATTATAATCTCCTCTGAAAGGCAATTCCTTCCATATGACAGGCTGAACAGTGGCCTGAGTGCTAGCCTCATGTAGTCAGTGCAGTTAACATGCTAAAAAAACAGACACATTTAAACTTGCCTTTCTGAAAAACTAAGATAGGAAAGAAGCAAAGCTGGAAAGAACTCCACATAGAGAGAAAGGAGGCCAGCCCAAGTGCCCAAACTCACATTCTCATAGGCAGAACATCTTTGTGTGTTGCCTACTTACATGTCAATTTGCAGGACTCTGGGGCATGAGAACCATGGAGCTGAGTGGTTCTGGCAGCCTCTCCATTTGACAAGCAAAGCCAAAGACATGTGGCCTTTGGTATGTTTTATATTCAAAAGTGTTATTGTATCAAACATGACTATTTTTAATAATATAATTTTCCCATTTAGAGTATGGTTGTATGTAAGTTGGCCACAGGAGGAGTTCTAACACATGAATTACAAAAAACAAAAACAAAAACAAACAAATAGCAGTGAGTCCCAATGTAGCCCTATCCCTACCAGATGCCTCTGTTTACTGGAAGTGGGCTGGGGAGGAGTGTGGGGTGTGGGGGATGTGGGGAGGTGTGGGGTTGTAGAGGGGGTTCCTGGAGGATCACAGGTGAAAGAAGTCTGAATTTCATAAGTGTCTGTTTTGAGGTCCTGGGGCACAAGCAGATTTCTGAGATTATAGAAACTGAAGCTTGTGTTTTATCACAAGTACCTGTAATCTCAGGAACAGATAATAGTATTAAGGAGACGGGGAGCTAACAATAGGATGGCTGGGAAAAAGGCTCTTACTTTCTCCAAAGTATAGTGCTTTTAAAAAGCTAATTCAATGAAGAAAAAGAAAGGGCTTAAAAAGTGCCTTCTCAAACAATATTTACTTTTACAGGGTTCTTGCTAATCAAACAAAACTTAGTCAAAAGCTTTTACAGAAGCCACATTTGATGATTTCAGCAGTAATCACTTTGTTTAAAGAAAGGTGTTTAAGAAAAAAAAACATAGCCAATGGGATCAGTAATTTGGTTAAGTTCAGATGTGTTTGGGAAAATCCCTCCTCTCTTTGATAAATCATTAAAATTCTGCTCAGATAAATGTGTTTTGACTTGAAATTCCAATCATAGAATGAGCTATTTTCTAGGGCCCCTAGGGAAGTGGTGTAAGGGTGATCCCAACACAGAAAAAGGACCCAGGGATTAGTTTACAAGGGTAATTCCAGTCTTAAAGCATATCATTCACTCTGCCCAATGCAAGGACGGGATCTTGTGGAGATGCCCCTAAATTGTCCAATATTGTATAAAATGTCTTTCCTTTTAAAAATAGATCTTAATGTTAACATAATCAAAACACTGATATTAACCAAGAAATTAACCTTAGGTATAATCAGAGTTTAAAACCAAAAGGATCTAGGTTTTAATCAGTCATCCTTTAATCAGTCATCCTTTTTTTCATTAATTTAAGAGGGGGAGAAAAACATGGGTTCTCTCACATGGTAGGAATTCAATAACTACTTGTTGAACTGGATTCCTTTCTCCCATTTATTTTAAAATTTATTCTGCTACTTAAAGCAGACCATTCATTCAAGAATTGAGCCCTTCACTTGGGCCAACCATTGTGCTAGACTTTAGAGATACTGAGAGAAAAAGCCTGCCCTCATGGTTTACATTCTAATAAGAAACAGACAATAACAAGTATACAAGTAGATAAACAAGATAACTATGATAAGTTCTATGAAGGATATAAACAGGATAATCAATGAAATAGGCTAATAGATCATGTCTCTTCTGATCTACTACTGCTACTTTTTAAATTTCAATTATCTACTTGGCCTCTCAGAATTATTCACTTAGCAAATTTATTTGCACTGTATTTGTGTAAATAAAAGTGACTCCAACTTTTGGAGAGCATTTGGAGGATTTTATGATTACTTGATTATATAGATGATAAGCAAGGTCAAAAAAATAAAGAGCTTATTTAGGGCGGCACCTGTGGCTCATCGAATAGGGCGCCGGCCCCATATGCCAAAGGTGGCGGGGGTTCATACCCAGCCCCGGCCCAACTGCAAAACAGAAAAATAGCCAGGAGTTGTGGCAGGTACCTGTAGTCCCAGCTACTCGGGAGGCGAAGGCAAGAGAATCACCTAAGCCCAGGAGCTGGAGGTTGCTGAGAGCTGTGTGACACCACAGCACTCTACTGAGGGCGATAAAGTGAGACTCTGTCACTACAAAAAAAAAGAGCTTATTTAAAACCCTAGAATAACACTGAAATCACCTTCACTTTTCTTTCAAGAAGTATGAGTAGACAAGGACCTAGAAGCTTTAGAACTTACTTGCTCCTTCCCCCCCCCAATAGAATGATGTTTATTAATTTATTAAATAGTTTACAGATTCCTTGGCAAGGTAGAAAAAGAGAGTCTAGAGGTGGCAAGGTGCCTCATGCCTGTAGTTCCAGCATGGGGGAAGCTAAGTCAGGTGGATTGCCTGAGTTCATGGGTTCAAGACCAGCCTGTGCAAGAACAAGACCCCATTTCTAAAAAATAGCCGGGTATTATGGTGGGTACTTGTAGTTCCAGCTACTTGGGAGACTGAAGCAAGAGAATTGCTTAAACTCAAGAGTTTGAGGTTGTGTGAGCTATGATGCCACAGCACTCCACTGAGGGCAATAAAGTGAGAGTCTAGGGGCTAAACAAGAGAGTCTAGGGGCTAAATTCCATGAAAAACTCCCAAAAGGAACATTCTAGAACTAGGCTATCAGCCGGGCATGGTGGCTTATGCATGTAATCTCAGCACTTGGGAAACCAAGGTGGGTAGATTGCCTGAGCTCACAGGTTCGAGACCAGCCTGAGCCATAGCGAGACCCCCATCTCTAAAAAATAGCCAGGCATTGTGGTGGGCACTTGTAGTCCCAGCTACTTGGGAGGCTGAGGGAAGAGGATCACTTGAACCCAAGAGTTTGAGGTTGCTGTGAGCTAAGACACCATGGCACTCTACCAAGGGAGACCAAGTGAGACTCTGTCTCAAAACAAACAAACAAACAAACAACAACAAAAAAAAACCCAACCATAGAACTAAGCTATCAAGGGAACTTCTGTCCCAGCCATGACTGAGAAGCTAAGGACCAAACTGGGAAAGGGCCAAAACAGCTGCTGGCTCTAGAACCATATAGTTCACACATTCTATAATGGCACTTATTACACTGTCACTTTGTGTTATGGTAATTTATGACTATGTCCCCATCTCCCATTTATGGTGAGGGACACTAAATATTCATGCCCTACTTTATACCAGAGAAGGTATTCAGGAAGGAAGGAAGAAAGAAAGGAAGGAAAGAAGAAAAGAAAGAAATGATTTTGTGAACGTGTTCATACTTATTTTAAAGTGACTAGATTTATATATTATAAACCTAGTTTCCAAAGATTTAGGAAGTCAGTATAACATCTACAATATTTTATTTCCTTTACTTTCTGCAACAACCCAAACACTTCCAAGATCCTAAGAGGATTTTTGCTAATTTATTGCAAACAGCAATAAATTTCCCAATATAGGATTGGATTTGGAAAGTTCACTGATTATATTAAAACAAAGATGTTTGCATATATGTATCAACAATCATCAAAAAGCAAAAAACAAAAAGTTGTGCCTGTCAGTCAGATAAGTAGGTATCATTAACAACGCTTAAGAGTCTTCCATATAGAAAGAATCCTATGTCAAAACCTTTGCCAAAGCTTAAAGAAACTTTATTAACCTCATGACTGGAAGGGACTGTATCAGAGACTGTTGGATGCTGTTTTAGCCCAGATATTGTGCGAAGCAAACACCAAAACAGGACCAGACATGCAAGAGATGTCCTGGGTGAAACACCCATGACATAAAATGGGAAGAGAGGGAATCAAAGGAGTCTGGGAGAGCTGACAGACCACAAAGTAAAGGGGGGAGGAGATGAAGGAAGGGACTTTGAAAGCAGTGCAGGGAGTCTTCAAGCTGAAGTCACCCACCAGAGGAGTCACATATCTCATAGAAGTGGGTCTGTTCTGCCTAGTCTGACTAGGAGCAGCCCAATGTGAAGTATAATCTCAATGTGAACAGGGTGTTGGACTCAGCTGAAGTAGGGATTCAATCATCTCGCCCTCCCCACAGTAGGAGATCTGAAAAACACACTTTCATTGTTGCCACAGGTGTTTCACAAATTTTTATAGAAGTATAGTAATAATAATAGCAGCTAGTATTTATCGAGCACCTATACAGGTACTCGATAAATACTCTCTTTGTATACCCTCTTTTCACAATGTAGACACAAGGTCGCAGCCAAATAATGCTTCTAAATATTTACATGTATGAGGTAAGTACTATTATTATCTACATTTTGCAGATGTGGAAATTAAGGCACAGAGAGATTAAGTAACTTCTTCAAGGTCACACAGCTACCAAAAGTACATAGATTACTATCAACAAAACTCTCCAAATAGTTTAGAGTTATCTTCCTCATTGCCTGCCTCCTATAGAAGAGGCCAGTAGCAAGAAGAAACTGGAATTTTACCATTCCCTGACCCATCATGATTCCTAGGATGCCCCCTCATGGTAAAAATGTTAAATGAAGCCTTTGGATTCACCTGAACTATGCAATATTTAGAGCCCCATTTTTAGAGTTGTTCAAAGTATTTATATGATAGAGTTTAAAGCCATATGGACTTGAATCAGACTTCTGGATTAGAATTCTGGTTTTACCATGAACTAGTTATTGGGTATCTTTGTGTGTAGTTTCCTCACCTGTGAAATGGAGATAACAACTGAAACTACCTTTATATGAATTAACATACGTAAAGAATTTAAAAATGAGTAAAATATAACTCCTGTTTCTAGGAAATTTATTTGCAAATAATGAATTGTTTAAGAGCTCCATCCTTAACAGGGAAGCAAAGATCACTGTCCTTTTAGCCAATAGTTATTTTTGTGTGTTTGTTTTTATCTTTTTAGTTCAGAGGAAAAAAAAACAGGCTATGGAATCTGACAAACCCAGGTTTGATTCCCTGCTTTACTATCCATCTTGCCTTGATCTTGTCCAAAGATCTTGTATGTGATCTTGTCCAAATCAATTAGCTTTCCTAAGTCTCAGTTTCCTTATTTGTAAATGTGAGATGATCTTAATAACTACTAAATGTAACCAAAAATAGTACCTACTTCATATGGTAATTGTGAAGATTACATAAGATAAGGCACAGTGCCAAGCATATAGAAAGACTTCAAAAACTGTAACTTAAAAGAAAAAGTGTTCAATTTGTAGTGATTTCTCTAAATGCATCGCCCAAAGAGAAAAACCATCTTTGATTTCCTAGAGTTATTTATTATGCCAACTTACTACCAACCTGAGTGAAAATAAGCAGGTTCCATGGAAATAAAAGAAAACCTGTAGCATGAGTGAAAGTAAGTACCTTGCCAAAGAAGGTGGAGTAAAAAATAAACCTCACACTACTTAGCACATAGATGGTGTATTTGGCAAACCTGGGACCAGAAGAAGCTGCCCTTTGGCTTTAGAGAGTTCTCCACACCCAACCATACAGTGACACACCTCAGCCTCTGGCAGAAGGCTCCAATAAGTAGGTTTCATAAGCCTGGAAATCTTTCATGTGTCTTTACACAAAGAGTTCTATATTTATTTCATCTTCTTACCAAACTGTCCTCTCTCTCTTCAGGTCCAGGCATTAACATAATTTTTATCACTACATTCTGATGACTACAAACATGAGTATCATTGAACTATATTTTAATGATGATCTTAAGTTCTTAAGCCATGCCAGGTCATGATTATAGGTTCTAATCCACAAAGTCAGTGGGGAAAGGATTAGTTTACCCAACATGATGAAAGATTGTTTTCTTCACTAACAGTCAAAAAGGCAAATACAATCCCCAGCTAGCACATAGAAAGATGTATCCTCAGTTATTCACTGGAATAAGGTATCCCTATAATTTATAACATAATCCTAAAAAGAGGTCTCCACATATACTTACTAAGGGTAGTCAGCTTTAGCTTTTCTGCTTCACTGAATGCCTAGAGCTTTCCTATCTCTACAATTTTCTTTTCTCTGGGACTACACATGCAAGTGACATTACAATGTATAAAAAAAGAAAATATAAACAAATTTTAAAATCCACAGGTATTAAAAAATTTAAATCAGGAAATATTTTATCCATTATAATCTCTAGGGAAAGGATGTAAGTGGTCATTAAGTTGAGAATGAATGCTTCAAAACAGCATGCCTCTAAAAGAGGTCAAACTATAATAATAGACAGGGGTGGTTCTCAACTAAAAACAAATGCATTTCAGCAGAGTTTATATGATTTGATGAATCATGAGGAAGCCAGTGAATAATATGACTATGTTAAGGGAAGTATGAATTTCCAGAAAGTGGTTAGGACAGAGAGTTAAGACAAATATGCAACAGAGCCTGAAGGAGCATTTATCTAGAATTCGAGTATGAGGGGTGGTTGGACTTCATGAACACTGAAGCTTTTTCTTTTCAGACAGAATCTCACATTGTGGCCCTCCCCATAGAGTCACAGCTCATAGCAACCTCAAAGTCTTGGGCTCAAACAATCCTTTTGCCTCAGCCTCCCAAGTAGCTAATACTACAGGCATCTGCCACAACATCCAGCTTTTTTTTTTTTTTTTTTTTGAGACAGAGCCTCAAGCTGTCAGCTCAGGTGTATGTGGCTGGCGCCTTAGCCCGTTGAGCCACAGGTGCCGGGCCCATCCAGCTATTTTTTTTTTTATTTTTTTATTTTTTATTTTTTTATTGTTGGGGATTCATTGAGGGTACAAGAAACCATGTTACACTGGTTGCATTTGTTAGGAAAAGACCCTCTTACAATCGTGTTTTGCCCCCAGAAGGTGTGGCACACACCAAGACCCCAAGACCCCACCCCCCCGGAATCCCTGCCCCTCTAGGCGCTTACATTTCCCACCCCCCCCCCAATAATACTCAAACGTGACTCCCCCACACATACACACATAATACTGTCGTGGATGGTTGTGTAGACGTGAATGAAAATGAAAAAGTTTTTTTTTTTTAAATTTGTAGGTCTTTAATGTTTTTTTTTTTTTATTGTTGGGGATTCCTTGAGGGTACAAGAAACCATGTTAC
>CAUYON010121915.1:0-37440 GCA_963573935.1 Arctocebus calabarensis
AGATGGGGAAAGATTGGGAGAGAAACGGAGAGAGCTTCTCTCTCCCCACTAGAATTTTCTCCCTCTAACAGGTGCCTTAATGTTTTCTGTATTCTTTTCTTTCTTTTCTGTGAATAAATTCTGTCTTACAAAAAAAAAAAATATTGTTTTCCAATCTAGGAACATGGATGTCTTTCTGTTTAAGTCTTCTTTAATTTCTTTCAACACTATTTTAGAGTTTTCTGTGTGTACGTCTCACATTTCTTTCACTAAATTTATTCCTAAATATCTCATTCGTTTTTTTTTTTTTTTGAAGACAAAGTCTTACTCTGTTGCTCCAGGCTAGAGTGCTGTATGTAGCCTCAGTCTAGCTCACAGCAACCTCAAAACTCTTGGATTCAAGTGATTTTCCTGCCTCAGCCTCTCAAGTAGCTGGGACAACAGATGCCTACCACAATGCCTGGCTAATTTTTCTCCTGATCTCAAGCAATCCTCCTGCTTCAGCCTCCCAGAGTGCTAGGATTACAGGCAAGTATGAGCCACTACACCCAGCCAGTACATGTGTCTCTCTGAGTAGAGTGCCATGGGATCATAGCCCACAGCAACCTCAAACTCCTAGCCTCAAGTGATCCTCTTGTCTCAGCCCTCTGAGTAGCTGAGATTATAAATGCACTACTACACCTGGCTAGTTTTTCTGTTTTTAGTAGAGATGGTATCTTGCTCTTGCTCAGTCTGTTCTTGAGCCCCCTGAGCTTAAGGGATCCTCCTGCCTCAGTCTCCCAGAGTGCTAGGATTACAGGCATGAGTCACCGTGCCTAGCCCTTATTCTTTTTGATGCTTTGTCAATCAAATTGTTTTGTTAATTTTGCTTTTGAATTGTACATTACAATTGTGTAGAAAAGCAATTTTTGTAATAGGCAGTTCCTGAGTTATAAACATCCAACTTCTATACAACTCACTTTTACAAATGGAAGCAATTACAATATGTCCTTGAGTTACAAACATCCAACTGACATACAACTTGCCCTAATGAACAAGGCTATTACAGGTACTAGGTAAATGTACCTGTTACAACTTACATACAAATTCAACTTAAGAACAAACCCAAAGGCTTGGCGCCTGTGGCTCAACGGGCTAAGGCGCCAGTCAGGTACACCTGAGCTGGTGGGTTCGAATCCACCAGTACATGTGTCTCTCTGAGTAGAGTGCCATGGGATCATAGCCCACAGCAAAACAACAATCACAGCTGCAACCAAAAATGGCCGGGCATTGTGGTGGGCGCCCGTAGTCCCAGCTACTTGGGAGGCAGAGGCAGGAGACTCGCTTGAGCCCAGGAATTGGAGGTTGCTGTGAGCTGTGATGCCACAGCACTCTATCCAGGTTGACAGCTTGAGAGTCTGTCTCAAAAAAAAAAAAAGGACAAACCTAATGAGCCTATCTTGTTTGCAACCCAAGGACTGACTGTATTGATCCTGTGTGCTACGAATTTGTTGTGCTTGCATATTAGCATAATGTGTATTCCTTAGGATTTTCTAGACGCAAAAGCATGTCACCTGCAGATACAGGTAGTTTTATCTCTTCCTTTCCAATCTGGATGCCTTTTATCCCTTTTTCTTGACTAATAATCCTAGCAGTTTTACACTACTTTTGAACAATAATTTTCTCTTAAACTCCCATCCTAATTAATTGTCAATTTGGAATCTACCCTGCATTTTCTAGACTTTGTGTGTAATGTTTTTGTAGCTGGTACGCAATTAACTCATCAATGAAGGAGGGTGGTGTCTGGTCCTTGGTGTCATCATCAATTTCATCTAAACTTCACCCATTGGCACATGCAGGTCACTTCTGGGTCCTACTTGGCTTAGCTGCTAGGTCTAAGCTCCTCCGCAGCATGAGAACCCTGGGTTCCTTCTGCTCAGGATTCCCCAGCCAACATTTGACTCTGACCTCCAAGGTCTGGGCCTGGGTTGAGAGCAGGCTCTGGAGCTCTCTCACAGGCACTCCCCAGTGTCTCATGCTCTATGTACCTTGCTGCCTGTCTTAATTTCCTATCTAGAGAATGTTCATGTGGTTAAGTGGTTTAGATGGCTCCTGTACCAGTGGCTCCTCTGCCCCCCAGAGGATGTTTGGCAATGTCCGGAGACATTTTTGGTTGTCACAAGCAGTAGAGCCCCTGGGTGCTGCTAAACACCTGCTATGCACAGGATGGCCCCATGACAAAGAATTATCTGGCCCGACAGTCAATAGGGTAGAGGATGAAATTCCCATTATAAGTCTTTTAAAATCTTTAAGGATCTGGGCTCTTGAAATAATAATAATAAATAGTTTTAGTGTGATTTTCTGTTGTTATATTGCCATCACTGGGACATGGAGGCAGAAGGTCTATTTGATCAGGGAAGGCCAGAGAACAGGAGCTAATATGAAAAAGAATGTATTAGTTGAACACCATATAGCGAGAAAAACGAATGAGCCACAGATGTACACAAACATAATCACATAACAAAATAATCTAGAATAAAGGAATAAATGCAGTAATAGTCCATATATATAAAGTCCAAAAACAGGAAATGCTATTTTATTGTTGGGGATTAAGAGCTGGATGGTAATTCTACAAAGAAAAGCAATGATATAGCTGCCATAAAAAGTCAGGGTAATGATTATCTCTGGGACAAGGAAGTAGAAAAGGCCCCTAAGAGACTGGTGATATTCTTGAAATTTATATTTTCCTTGAAATGGCACATTTTAGGTTTATGAACATCTATGTATGTTTCACAATTGGTACATTAAAAAAAGAAGGGGCCTTAGGTAACAGTCGAAAATACCACTCTGGAACAGAAAAAGTACATAGGAAGAAAAACAGGTAAATTTCAAGTAAAGTTAGGGGTTTAGTTAATAGTCATTTACCAATTTAAACCTCATAGTTTTGTTGCATGTATTATGGCAGTGTAAGATGTTAATAATCTAACAGAGTGAGGGGTGTATGGAGTTTCTTTGAACTGTCTTTGTAACTTCTCTGTGAATATGAACTTAGTTCAAAATAAAGTTTATTTAAAACAAGTGTCATCCTAACCCATGTATAGCTGCTTTCCGCTAATCTTTGATTTTTCTCTCCGTTTTTACTCTATTTTCTTTTGATGAAATGAGTAATAACAACAGTTGATCCATGGAAAGCAAGTCAGGCCCCAGAGCTTGTGCTCCTGATACATTGTCATTGTGGAGGACTTGGGAAAGTGAAGAACAGAATGAAGGATCATAAAAAACAGCTGCTCAGACGCAACCACGATTTTTTCTGTGGCATGTTTCCTTCCTGTGTTATTTTCTCGGTATGTTTTAACTTGGTATATACCAATTTGTAGCCCGAGTTTTAAAATTTACTCTAAACATCATGTCATAAGGATTCTCCATGCCACTGAAAATCTAAACAAGGCATTTAAAGTCTACACATACAATATTCTGTATATAGATATGCCATGCTTTACTTACCTAGATTTCAAAAGTGGGGCCTTTCGAACGTTTCCAATTTCTCTGTCGTTATATAGAAAGCTTCCATGAACATCTTTATTCTTGAGTTATGACCAATTTTTGGATTGTTGCTTTGGATTGTTTTCCTGTTTCTCTGTTTTTCTTACTATAACTAATTATGCCAAGCAGTTCTATTAACTAACAGGGTACCACTTTAGCAAAGTAGCAAGCTAATTCAATATTCTCCATTACCCTTCAAGAGTGAAGGGCAAACTTTCCCTGCTGTGTAGGGAAACAAAGGAAGCCCTCATGAGTAATATTCCTCTTTACATCTGATGGAAGAAAGGTGTCCAGGTGAAGTAGGAGTGAACCAATGAATGCAACAATCAAGGATGAGGAAACAAGCAACATTTCAAAGCTTCTAGTAATATACCAGATTCTTTGACATGCAGTGTCATAAATTCCTCTGGACAATGCGATAGGTAGATATTTCTGTTCCTGTTTCACAGATGAGGAAACTGGACCCCAAAGCCAGAGAGTACTCCAATTTGGGAAGCGGAGATTATATAGACCAGACCCCTTGGAATGCTTGTCTGTGAGCATCACATTATAGAATGCTTTACTTTTACTACCGAAAAGCAAAACCAAAAAAGCAAATCATTGATTCTCTTGTCTCTGGGTTGGAATCCTCAAGTTAAGACATTTTATTGCAGCCATTTGCACTTAGCTCAATCCACTTGGAGTGAGGCAGATGGGAGAATGGTGCGTGCAAGTCTAGACTTCGCTGCTCAAAGAGTGGGCCATGCAGCAGCAGCAGAGGCCCTTGAGTTTGTTAGACACACAGCTCTCAGAGCTCATGCCAGACCTACTGACTTGGCATCTGCATTGTAAAAGATCCCAGGGCATCTCTGTGCACGCTAAGATTTTCATAAAAGAAAAGATTTCCTAGGGTATGTACAAACCTAGCATAGTACCTACAAACTATGAAGGACGTTTTCCAGCTCAGCTATGTTCATGACAGTGGCTCAATGAATACTGACTGACATTAGAAATTATCTAGAAACTTTTAGATATTAGGTGTGGGATTAGAGAACTTCAGCTCTGCCAACTTTTTCCTGACCTACTTCTAACTGCAGCCAATTCTAGTGTGTTCCAAAATTCCAAAGTGGGATATGTTGGTGGGGATAGGGAGGGGAAAAGGTGGGGAATCTTTTAAATATTGGTAAAAAACAGCTGTGATCCAGACCCCACCCTGGGTGGAATTACCTTCCATGAAAGGACAATGACCACAAAGACAGAAAAATAACACATATGGGAGATAAGGACCAAGAGGATTGTACCAGGATATAGTACTTTTTACAGGAGCATATTTTTATTTCAAGGACTGACAAAGTCCTTACGAAGAGTATGGTCCAACCTCCTTGTTTTACCCGAGGGAAGGAAGGATGTTTACAAGATTATGCTGCTACCAGCAAGGGGCAGGTTCAGTGGTTACATTTAGCTCTTTAGCTTCTGAGTCTTGCCCACAACATATGTGATGCTAGGGTGTGTTGGCACTCAATATCCATTTCTAGCTCCTTCTATCCTGCCTTCCTGGACCCCCTTCACAAGCAAGAAAGCTCCTTTTCTAGATTCTCATAGAGATAGTCAGGATTCTGGATAGGATCTGGTTTCTTCCAATTAGATGCACTCGCAAGATGTGTGAAGGCAGAAGTTAGCACAGAGCATCTTTCTGCTCTTTCTGCTGGCACACTTAGCGTGGAGGTGGGATTGTATGCAGTACATCTTCCTGGGGGAAAGGAAACCCTGATGGGCACTCATTTTTGCCAGCACAGACCTCAGCCGTGAACTGTGATTCTGAGTGAGCAGCTGAAGCTGTGGAAGCATTGCATTGAAGGTGCTCTTGAAGGCAGTAGTTTTAGAGCAGATTCGTGATTCTCCACCTGTCTGACCAGGGCAGCTCTCAGAGGTTCTGTTCCTCCAACCCTTCCAATGACCTTGTAAGCACATATGAGGTCTGACAATTAAGCTCGTAGACTCATCCTAGGAAAAGTGCTCTATACCTCATGGCCGAACACCAATACAGTTACCTTCGAATTACTCCTCCTGGGAAGCTATGCACCAATGGCAGCACCTAGTCCACCCTTCAAAGCAATTTTGGAACTCTCTCTGGAATGGCTATCAGAACTGTCATCTGATGAATAAGTTCACCAACTCGCCACCATGCACTTAACGTTGGTTGCACTATATAAACAGCTCTGTAAGGTTTCATAACCTTGGTATATCAGTACCTCACAGCTGTGTTCATGTGGATGTGTGGCTGTGTCTTGCTGAGTGGTGTTCATTATTGTTCTGTTTTTTTTGTATGCCAGACAACAGCACATGCCAGATGGTCATTCCAGAAGAGTTCCAAACTTGCTTTGAAGTGTGCGCTAGGAGCTGGCATTGGTGCTTAGCTTCCCAAGAAGGGTATTTCAGAGGTGACCATAGGGATATTCAGCAATGAAGTATGTAGCACATTTTCTAAGATGAGTTTGCGAACTTAATTGTCCAACCTCCTAATTCAAAGGATTAAGTCTCTTTCTGCCTAAAGTACCTAGGGCACATCTATTTTCTGCTGATGAACCCTGGCAGGAACACTTCACTCTTGTGACTGTGAGGCATACATTCGCAATCAATTCTGCTTTCAGAAGAACCTCTGAGAAGAGCCCTTTCCCCGCCCCTCCCCACTAGGGCTCCTTATTTTGAAACACAGATATTTTTCACAATGTACTCTTGTTTTAGAGTGTACTTTATATTATCACCTGAACTTCCTAAAAATGGAGGATATTAGAAAACATGGTCATACCTCAAAACTCTAGGTATCAGAAAAAGATGCCACAGTTTCCATTCAGTTGAAAATGGAGGTGCTTGATGAAAGAACACACAATTGTGACTCAAAGAGAGTTACTAAAGAAAAGAAAATTTAAATTTTTCTTCTTAACATTTGTATGCAGCATGTCTAACTCTGAGTCATTTCTCACTTTGTCACAGTCTAGCTCCCATTCATTTATGTGGCACATTTGATTCAGAAGGTGGTCCATGTGAAAAGCCCATACAAGTGTCTGAAATTAACCATTTATAGAAAAAATCTATTTCAAAATTCTCACTTATTTAATAATAATAATAGTAATGGCTATTATTTATTCCCATCTTTCAATGCTTCAATTGCTGTCTAAGTGAATTATCTCACGTGCATTATTGCATTGAATGTTCTCGTAACGCGGATGTTATTTTCCATTTACAAATGTCGAAACTGAGATGCAGTAAGATTAAGCTTCTTGCCCAACGTCACTCAGCTAGTAAGTGACAAACCTGGCATCTGAGCCCAGATCTGTTTGAGTTAGAAGTTCATAACCATTCCATTTTCCTTCCCTAAAATAACTCCCACCTTAGATAATAGGACATTTATAGTTTCATGTAGCTTTAAGAAATTTTGGATGTTTGCTGCAGAGTCTAATGTGATTAATGAATGCTAAGTGTATCTCTTTTTTTAAAAAAAACCTTAAAACAGCAATGAAAGTACTGAAAACAAGAACAAAAACAAACCCCCAGAAACTCCTTTCCTTCTAAAATTTTTGGTCATGTAAAATTTTTATATATGACATGATCAATGGAGTTTTAGGCAAAAGGGGCCAATAAGGAGAACTCTTAGAAAGGTAAATTAGACCAAGGTTGTAGGATGGGACATTTTTCTTTTTGTTTCTCTTGCTTGACTATCTAATGTGTTTACATTTTGACAAAATTAATAAGGGTAGGATGCTTGCTGAATCTTTTTCTTGACTTGTATGATAGAGGTGCCTATGTCACAAACTCAGCAACCATCAGGAAAAGCCCTTTTTCCTACCTTCCTTCCCCGCAAATAGCTCTGGGAATATCACTACCATGTGCCCATTTCCCGTGTTGTGCTGAGAAGCACACCAGGCCTACGTGTGTCTGCTCTTATGATCTTTCCTATTTGCTTGGCCTTTGCAACAAAAGAGGTGGTGGGAGGGGCAGACCCTGCTACCCACAAGGAAGTGCTGCATTGGCCTGGACATTGGAGTCTAGGCCTTGGCAACTGGGGGCTGAACAACTGGGAACTATGTTTTATTTTGAATGTTGCCCAAATACCGATGCTGGTACAAACGTCATTGCAGGGTCAAGGGTCCCAGGTAGTTCAGTGCTGCATCATGAGCTTTTCGCAAGACGCTGACACCAACAGCTCTTTCCCTGTGTGCAGACTCCAGTCTCCCCAAACCAACCGAGACTCCAGAGGCCTCTCTAGCACCTGAACCTTGGGCTCCAAACCAAACACCGCCCATTCCACAGCACAGAAATAAGCTGATTCAGCTTTGGCTGAGTCTTTGAACTCGACCTTTCTCCTATAATCTCTCAGCTTGTTTTTAATAAATGTTTAACTTCTTGATTAATTTCAGTGATTTTTTTTTTTTTGATGGTAATTTTTCACAGCTCAGATAATGTACTCTAAATGCTCTCTGAGCTGTCGGCTCACTCGAAACTGTAAACACTTCAGATTGCTTTTTTGTCTCCTTTATACCCTCCTTTATTATGTTGAAATGAAATTCAGTCTTTATTCTTTCTGTCATCTGCATAATTGCCAGCATTTAAAGATGCCGGCTTCCCTCTTTCATTGCCATTGGGAAAAGAATTGTTTGTTCCACCTTCACTAAATTAGTATTTTTCTGGTTTCTTATCTCTCATGTCTTAAAAAGAATGGCATATAATTAACTCTTAAATTTTGCTGCTTTTCACTGTATTGCTTTTTCTTTGGCAATTCACCTGCTTTTCATTTTCTTCCTCCCCATCTGCTTATCCCAGGGAGGGAACTTCTCGCCCACATCTTTATTCCATTTGCTTTTTAAAAAGCTTTGTGGTTCTTTGCAAGAAGTAAATGTTATCTGCTGCTATAGAATCTGTCTCCTTTGTCATTTTGCTTGAGCTCCTTGGGTCACATTCCCCATCCTCTGTTCTTGAGTATTGGACTTGGAGGCGCCATGTAATCCCATAATGGAACCACACTTAAAAGCCGGCCGATTCCTCAGAGTACTATTGCTCTAATACAGTCCCATTACTAGCATTTGTCAATATGTGACTGAGACAGCAAAGCTACTGGGAGGATATTTGAGGGTGGGAGGGAAGATCAGGATGAGTAGATCTTGGCAGACTTTACTCCAATGTTTCTTTCCCCTCCTGCCACACCATCAACAGGCTTTCTTCATTTATTTTATTTTATTTTTTGACCATGTTGCCTTGTCTTATAAGAGTAAGCACTTTAAACTTGCTATTATTATGTCCTGTGCTGTGATTTTCCAGTCACCGTTTTTTAAACACAGATTGAAGAATATTGTCCATACTGTTACATATTTTTCACTGAAATCTGTCACTTAGAGATTATTCCCACCTCTCTCTCTGTTCTTTTATTTACAAAAATATTATCAGATACTACACTACTGTTTTCCTTAACAGTATACTGCTATCGTGTTTCCATGCTTAGAAATATCTCCTTTAACATGATTTTTAGGAGGCCTAATGCTGCATTTTAGCACCTGTCTTATGTATCAGTAACTCCTGCTTTCATCCAACAGAGTGTTATATAGTTTCTAGGCCTTCCATCAACATTTGTGGACCGTACTTGAATTGACTGATTTTATGGAAAACGTCAACTGGTAGATTTGAACAGTCAGAGTTGGGATTTAGGGAGATTATAGATTCTGAACATCCAAAGGCGCCCAAGATTTTTTAGTTTCTTGCTTTTGTTTATTGTTGTTGAATCTTTTTAGAATAACCAGAATTATTTTCAAATCTTTTTAGAATAACCAGAATTATTTTCAGACCTCTCGCCAGAGTGGTGATGGATTTTCTCATCATATGGGGAAAAATGGAACTGAAAGCATGTAGAGTGAGAATAAGATGGAGTCTGTCAGGCTAGGGTTTGACACAACAGGTCTGATGGGTTTGCCCGACTTTCACCCCTGCCTCCCCATTCTTACTGTTTTGTAAATATAGCTCACACCTTAAAGAGGCCCATCTTGAGGAATTTAGGTGGATTGATTTAGGAGATTAACTTTTGAATTAGAATGTTGTTTTGGTGGTGCCTGTAGCGCGGTGGTTATATGTGGCACCAGCCACATATACCCAGGCTGGCAAGTTTGAACCCAGCTAAAACCACCGTGACAATTGCAACAAAAAATAGCTGGGCGTTGTGGTGGGCGCCCATAGTTCCAGCTACTTGGGAAGCTGAGGCAAGAGAATCGCTTAAGCCCAAGAGTTTGAGTTTGCCGTGAGCTGTGACACCATAGCACTCTACTGAGGGCAACATAGTGAGACTCTGTCTCAAAAATAAAAATGTTGCTTTGAGTCATGAGTTATACTAATTATTGTTTACTATGGGTCATGAGGTTCTGCCGATTATTGGTTAAGAGAAGGGTTAACGTGGTCTTCACTTTGAACTCAAATGTATAAAACTGTGATTTTGGAAATAGAAGAATAGAACAGACTTGGAGAGGCTACTCTCCCTGTTCTCCAGAATCCCGGCCTTCTGATCAATAAAGTTTGGTGGACCTATCCCTGTCTCTGCCTATTGGCTGACTGTGACAGGTGGCCAGACCCTCTTCGTCTGGTAACAGAACCTGTTTTCAGGCATTGGCATATAATTTGTTTTTTTTTTCTCTCTGCAGTGACTGAGGTATGAACCTCCAGGCAGTGCAGTGATTGGACTAGATAGTCTCTTGAGGCCTTTGTCAACTCTGGTTTTATAATTCCATGGTAATATTAGAATGACCATCACATACCTACTTCAGAGAAAACTGAGAAAACAATGGAGGTATTTATGAATTGGAAGTTAACCTGGTTGACACTGAAAGCTTACAGTTTAATTTTCTTTCACAAGTAGAAAAAAATACCTCCTTAGTATCAGGGTATTTTAACAGCTGTGAGATTATAATTTTTAAAGTGTTTATAAAGTGATCATAATTTTTAAATCAGATCCTGTCAGTCCACATGTATAATGCTCCAGTGCCTTCTCCTTGCAAATAAAAGAAAACCCTAACTCTTATTGTGGCTAAGAAGGCTCAGGAAGTCAACCACCTACGAGGGATGCCGACTTCTGCCTGCCTGTGCTTCTGCACCACGGTGGCAGCTTCAAGCAGTTGCAACAGAAACAGTATGGTGCACAAAGACAGAAATATTTTGCTCTCCAGCTTTTTTTTCCCCCCAGTTAAGGCGAGCCTACTCATGTTCTATATGATCTAGCCCTTATCACTTCCCACTTCTGGCAGGAATGTATCAACATCTGGCCTCCATCACTTCCAGACCCTGTCATCCCCACAGCTCTCCGTGAGCTAAGCTCTGTGACTTCCTCTCCTTCTCTAAGCCCCTCCTGCAGAGGCACTTGCCACAGAACTTCTTGGTGATGGCGGTGTTCCTTGCCAGTTCATTCCTGATGTGAATGTGTACCCCGAGGCCCACCTGTGGAACTTGATCCTCTGGGGGCTCTGCAGGCTTGACATCCATGCCAGCATCCAATTCCGAGAAGAAATGCCCATAATAAAATTAACCACTCTACAGTAAACAATTCAGTAACATTTGGTACATTCACATGGTGTTCAACTACCACCTTTATGGAGTTCCAAACATTTTCATCACCCCTAAAGAAACCTCATGCTTATTAAGCAGTTGCTCCCACCAATCTGATTTCCATCTCTTGAGATTTGCCAATTTTGGATATTCCACATAGATGGTGGGAATCACAATGACCCAGTAGAACAATTGGCTAGCCATATGCAAAAAATTGAACTTGGATTCATACCTTGCACCATACATTAAAAATTAACTCAAGACTCGGCACCCGTAGCCCAGTGGTTAGGATGCTGGCCACATACACCAGGGCTGGCAGGTTCGAACCTGATCTGGGCCTACTGAACAACAATGATAACAACAACAAAACCCAAAAAATATAGCCAGGCATTGTGGTGGGCACCTGTAAGTCCCAGCTACTTGGGAGGCTGAGGCAAGAGCGTCACTTAAGCCCAAAGAGATTGAGGTTGCTATGAGCTGTGACACCATTGCACTCTACTGTGGGTGACATAGTGAGACCCTGTCTTAAAAAAAAGAAAAGAAAAAGCAAAATCATAAATAAATAAATAAAAGTTAACTCAGAATGTATCATAGATCTAAAGGTAAACCCAGCTTAGATATTGCTTTCTCAGGAGACAGTCGTGACAGTCAGTGCTCGGTGTACCTGAATCAGCTTAATGCGTAATTGGGCTATGCACACCCTCCCTGAATGAACAACCTGTGGGAGGGGTGAAAGTGGGACAGGGTCACAGGGTTTCTAGGCAACAGGGGCTGTTGACTGTGCAGTTTCTCCTGGAAGGGAGGGAAAATATGATATTCCTAGAACAACACTTGGAAATAATTTTTGAAAATCTGCTTTACTAAGGAGTGTAGGGAAAGTTTCACACCCCCCCGGAAGTGTCAACAATTTGAGTCTATAAAACAAACTGATTGATAGTAGATTAACAGGAAAAAGGCCTGCAAATTTTATTAATGTGTGCCCATGTACACAGGGATCATACAAAACATGAAAACTTAAAAGAAAAGCAAGATGGCTGAGATTAAATACCCTCTTCACCGGGGAGATGAGGGGTGGTTGAAGGAGTAAATGGTTTTCAGGGGAAATGAAATAGCTCAAAGAACCATAACCTGGGACCACGTTTCTCTGGGCTCTGGGGAAGTGGTGTCCCAAGGTAAAGAAGAATGGAAGGAGGAAAGTGTGTCCAGCAAAGGCTGTCTTCCTACAAAGAGGGAAAGGTCTCAGGTTATTCTGAAGCTGCCCTCAGAAGAATAGTGGCCTGCAGTTGAGTTAATCTTTCCAAGATCCTGACAAGAGAGGGGCTTCAGAGAAAGCCTGGCTGTTTTTTTCACTTGCGCATATTTTTCTCTACAGATGCAAATTTCCTTCGCAAAGGCAGTTTTGCAGGGCTGTGCCTGTTGGTAGGCCCTCTCAACAGCTATCTCAATATGTGTCAGGGAAGTACTGTGGGGGTAAAATATTTTGAATTTCTCTTTCGAAGATAACCAAGAAACACAGCAGCTTGAGTAGAGGAAGAAGGAAGAGGGGAGAAGTTTTACAATTTAATAATTTTCCAAGTGCCTGAACTGGGTGGTCCCCGAGAATTCTCTACAACAGAAGTTTCTAAACTTTGGTACATGTCAGAATCTTATGTATAGTGACTTAAAAGCACACTATGCATTCCCTAGGTTTGTATTCATTGGGTTGAAAAGAGGGTATGTTGGGAATCTCTATTGTCAGAATACACTTTCTGATGATTCTCAGATGATGATGAATCGGGAATTTGAGAAAAACTACCTATGGGAATTTGCAGTAAGAGGAAAACTAAAACAATAGAAAATCAAGCCTCTTTCCTAGTTAGAAGATTTCTTCTCAGCTGCCTACTACTCTGCCTGTAGCAGTAACAATGCAGGTCAGAAGTTAGAATGCATTTACATGCCTAATAATGATACTACTACTACTAGTATAATAAAAAAGGCAGTAAGGTGCCTTTGAAATCTACTTCACTAAGGAGTGGAGGGAAGTTTAAATTTGTCACCCCTGAAGTGTCATAATTTGAATCTCTAAAACAACTGATTGATAATAGATTATCAGGAAAAAGGCATGCAAATTTTATTAATGTGTACCCCTGTGCACACAAATCATACAAAATATGAAAACTTAAAAGAAAAGCAAGATGGCTGACATTTAAATATCCTCTGTACCTGGGAGATGGGAGATGAGGGGTGGTTATAGGAGTAAATGATTTTCAAGGGACACGAAATAGTTCAAAGAACAATGACCTGGAACAAAATCAGTTAAGCGAAGAAAGGAATCCAAACTCCAATTAGGAACTTTCACAGTCTTGAGACTTCTGCTTGCAACATAGATTGGATTTAACCTTTCCATCCTAATCAACCAGGAAAGGCCTGCAAAATGACAAGGTGGCTGGATACAAGGTCAATATAAAAACCAATAGTTTCTCTATATACTAGCGGCGAATTATCAGAGATTGAAATTTGATAAAAATACCATTTATTATAGCGCAAAAATATGAAATACCAAGGCATAAATTCTTATATTCTAAATAATATATAATAAATTCTGACAAAAGATAAGCAAGGCACCTACACTTAAAAATACAAAAGATCACTAAGAGAAGTGAAAGAATACCTAATTAAATTGAAAGAGCCACATATTCATGGGTCAAAATGCCAACCAAAATTCTTACAAGGTTTTGTAGGAATTGACAAGCTGACTCTAAATTCAGAATACTAAAACAATTTTAAAAAAGAACAAAGTTGGAGGGCTTACGCCACTTGATTTCAAAACTTGTTTTAAAGCTACAAAAATCAAAACATATGATGTTGGTATAAAAATAGACAAATAGATAAATGGAACAGGGAGTCCAGAATCAGAAATAGATCCACACACATATGGGTAACTGATTTTGTTTTGCTTTGGTTTTGGTTTTGGTTTTATTCATTTACTTATTTCTTTTTGTGAGGTTTTAAAATTTTTTAAATTTTAGGGAGCAAAAGTTTAATTCTACTACATTGTGTATCTACATACAGGGATCATTATGAAAGTTGTGAGATACACAAAAATTAAGAAATGTAAAAAGAGGGAGAGAGGGAAATAAATGTAAAATCCATGTGGATGGAAACAAATGAAGTCCTCTCAGCAACACAAATAAGCTGAGAAGTTGAAACTTCCACAGGTGAAATCAGAAAAGATACTGTCAACTGTGTTTCTTGGAAGTGAAATAATGGACCATAACTGTCACATGTCACTTCTGACACTTCTTGTCAGGGCCCAGGGCTGGCCAGGTCTCGGGCCCAGCTTAACTAGGTTCCAGACGCGGACCGCTCAGTTACCTTGCTCAGGTTCAGTTTCTCTTAGGTTCCTGAGGGCTCTCTACTTTAGCTGGACAGAAAGAGAGAGTCTTAGAGAGAGTAAAGCAGTCTTCTTAGAAAGATAGATCTTGGTCTTTGGCGGAGCTTAGTAATTGTCAGCAGAGAGATACTGTGCTGGTGTTCTGCAGGCAGGAGAGGAGACAGAGTCAGAGTGAGCAGGTCTGTGATAGAACGCGCATGCTCCCGACTGCCTTCACCTCCAGCCTGATATAAGGCTGATCTCGTGCCTCTCAACACCGCAGGTGTAGAGACTGCCAATTCACCACTGCACTCATCTCGCGAGCTCTCATGCTTGTTAGGAGAGCTAAATCCCTCCCCACGGCCTTTCCACCCAGGTGTTCATTGAGCTATACAGGTATTTCTTATAACTCTGACTCCTCCTAGTCATAGGCTATATGGGCTGCAACATAAATACAGTTTGTCTCAAAATTTTTGACAGTTTTTTTTGTCTCAAAACCCAGTATATGGTATAGAAGTGAAGTCTGGGCTTTTGGCATACCCATGACCTGAGTAGTGTACATTGTACCCCATTAGGTACTTTTTCTTCCCTCATTCTCTCCCATCCTCCCCCTTTGTTAGCCTCCAATGTCCATTATACCCCTTCTGTGTGCCCTGCTGTAACCATAGTTTAGCTCCCACTTAAAAGTAAGAGCATGAGGCCTTAATTTTTCTGCTCCTGAGTTATTTCACTTAGGATAATGGTGTCTAATTCCACCCAAGTAGCTGCAAAAAGACGTTATTTCATTCTTTCTTAGCATTCAGTGGTATACCATGGTGTGTGTGAGTGCGTGTCCATGTGTGTATTCTGCATGTGTATATTTGTGATATACATATGTATATATATTTTGTGATATATATGTACATATATCATATTTTCTTTATACACTCATCAGTTATTGACACTTAGGTTGATTCTATATCTTTGCAATTATAAATTGTGCTGCAATGAACATGCGAGTATAGATTATCTTTTTGATATAATTTCTTTTCTTCTAGGTAGATAACTGGTAATGGGATTGCAGGATCAAAGGGTAGATCTACTTTTAGTTCTTTTTTTTCTTTGAGACAGAGTATCAGTAGAGTGCTGTGGCATCACAGCTCACATCAACCTTAAACTCCTGGGCTTAAGTGATTCTCTTGCCTCAGCCTCCCAAGTAGCTGGGACTAGAGGCACACACCACAACATCCAGTTACTTTTTTGTTGCAGTTGTCATTGCTGTTTAGCTGGCCTGGGCCAGGTTTGAATCCACCAGCCTTGGTGTATGTGGCTGGTGCCCTAACTACTGAGCGATAGGGACCACCTACTTTTAATTCTTTGAGAAATATTCATAGTGAGCTCCATATATGTTGTACCACTCTACATTCCCACCAACAGTGTACAAGAGTTCACTTTTCACTGCATCTTTACCAACTTCTATTGTTTTTCGATGTTTTAATAATGGCCATTCTAACAGGGGGAAGGTGGTATCTCATTGTAGTTTTAATTTGCTTTTCCCTAATGATTAGTGATGCTGAGCATTTTTTTCATATGTTTCATGGCCATTTGTGTGTGTGTGTGTGTGTGTGTAAATGTGGGCAAATGACAGAAACAGACATTAAAATATATTTTAATAGGGTTGTTTGTTTCTTATTGAATCGTTTGAGTTTCTCATAGATTTGGATATTAGTTCTTTGTTGGATGCACAGTTTGCAAATATTTTCTCCATTCTATAAGTTCTCTATTAACTTTTATTATTATTTCTTTTGCTGTGAAGAAGCTTTTTAGTTTAATTAAGTCTCATTTTTCTATTTTTGTTTTTATCGTATTTGCTTTTTGGGGTTTTAGGTGTACATTTCTTTGCCTAGGTCAATGACCAAAAGAGTATTTCCTAAATTTTCTTCTAGGATTTTAATTGTTTCCGGTCTTACATTTAAGTATTTAATCCATCTTCAGTTAATTGTATATGGTGAGAAACAGGGATCCAATTTCATCTTTTTGCATATGGCTATTCAATTTTTCCAGCACCACTCTTTGAACAATGTGAACTTTCCTTGGTGTATGCTTTTGTCTGTTTTGTTGAAGATCAATTTGTTGTAGGTACATGATTTTATTTCTAGATTCTCAATTCTATTCCATTGATCTACAAGGTCTAACAATATTAAGTTTACAAACTCATTCTAGAATAAGTGCTACATAACTCATTGCTGAATGTCACTATGTTCAAAATACTCCCCTTAGGAAGCTATGCACAGACGCCAGTGCCCAGTCCACCCTTCAAAGCAATGTTGGAACTCTTTTTCTAGAATGGCCATCAGCGCTATTGTCACATTACCTTTGATATCCTGAATGTCATCAAAATGTCTTCTTTTCAATATTTCCTTATCTTTGGGTAAAGAAAAAAGTCATTGGTGGCCAGATCAGGTGAGTAGAGAGGATGTTCCAATATAGTTATTGTTTATTGGCTAAAAACTCTCTCACAGACAGTGCTGTGTGAGCTGGTACCTTGTAGTGATCCAAGAGCTATGAGTTGTTGGTGAAAAGTTCAGGTCACTTTTGTCTAACTTATTCAATATAGCCTTTTCAGCACTTCCAAATAGCAAAATTGGTTAACTGTTTGTCCACTTGGTATAAAATCATAATGAACAATCCCTCTGATATCAAAAAAGATTAGCAACATCATTTTGACTCTTGATTTGGACTGATGGAACTTTTTTGGTTGTGGAGAATTGACTGACTTCTACCGTACACTTGATGCTTTGTTTCAGGTTGGTACGTCCATATTTCATCGTCAGTGATAATACAGCCCCCAAAATGTTCTGCCTTTCCAAAAGGTCTTGGTAGACTTTGACTTTCCTTTGCTTATGTTCATCAGTGTGCCCCTTCTGGACCATTTTTGCACAGACTTTTCTTATGCCAAGATTTTCAGTTAAGATTTTTCTAACTGCTTCTCTATCAATGTTTATTTGGTCTGCTATGCTTCTTACAGTCAGGTGGCAATTTTGATATAATTCAATAAATTTTTGCAATGTCCTCATCAGTTCTGCTTGTTACTGCTTGTCCTAACCTCGCTTCATCACTTTTTCTCCCTTCAGAAAAATGTTTAATCCAGTTACACACTACTGTTTTCTTCATGGTATCATCCCCATCAACTTGGACTAATATATCCCTGATTTCACTCCTACTCTTACCAAGTTTAATAAGAAATTTAATATTTGTTACTGTAATTCAAGCTCTGACATTCTTGTGATGGCATGCAAAACCAGGCAATAACAATAATGAACACCACTCAGCAAGACACCACCACATGTCAATGTGAACACAACCATGAGCCACTTATATGTTGTGTAACCTTACTGAGCTGTTTGTACAGTGCTGCTAAAATAAGCACACAGTGGCAAGTTTGCTAACTTAATTTTCAGACCTCATGTTGTCTACTTTTATGCCCAATACCACGCTCTTTTGGTTACTATAGACTTATAGTTTAATTTGAAGTCAAGTAATGTGGTGCCTCCAGATTAGCTCTTTTTGCTTTGGATTACTTTGCTATTTGGGCTCCGTTTAGGTTCCATATAAATTTTAGAATTTTTTTTTCTAATTCTATGAAAAATTACATTGGTATTTTGACAGGAGTTACACTGAATCTGTAGATTATTTTGGACAGTGTGGTCATTTTAACAACATTGAGTGTTCTGATCCATGAGCATAGAATGTTTTTCTATTTGTGTCTTCTATGATCTCTTTCATTGATGATTTTTAGTTTTTCTTGTAGAGATCTTTCACTTCCTTGATTAAATTTATTCATAGTTTTTTTTTTTTTTTACATTCATTATAAATGGAATTAAGTTCTTGATTTTGTTCTCAGCTCAGTTGTTTTTGGTGTATAAAAATGACATCATTTTTGTATGTTGATTTTATAACCTGAGACTTTGCTGAATTTGTTTATCAAATGTAGACATCTTTTGGAGGAGACTTCAGGGTTTTCTAGGTATAAGATTATATCATAAGCAAACAGAGATAATTTGACTTCCTCTTTTGAATGCCCTTCATTTCTTTCTCTTACCTGATTGCTTTGGCTAGCACAGTACCATGTTGAATAGAAGTGATGAAAGTGGACATTCTTGTTTTGTTCCAGTTCTTAAGCTTTCAATTTTTCCTCATTCAGTATGATGTTGGCTGTGCGTTTGTCAAATATGACTTTCATTATTTTGAGATATGGTCCTTTTATGCTGAGTTGTTTGAATGTTTTTATCATGCTGGATTCTGTTGAGTGCTTTTTCTGCTTCTGTTGAGATGATCGTATGGTTTTTGTTTTTAATTCTGTTTATGTGGTGAATCACATTTATTACCTTACGTATGTTGAACCATCCTCACATCCCTGGGATGAAATTAACTTAATTGTACTGAATTATCCTTTTGATATGCTGTTGGATCCAGTTTTCTGGTATTTTGTTGTAGATTCTTATGTCTATGTTCATTAGAGATAGTGGCCTATGGGTTTTCCTTTTTTGTTTCATCCTATCATGCCTTGGTATCAGGGTGATACTGGCTTTGTAGAAGTCAGTTAGGGAGTTAGAGAGGATTTCCTCTATTTTGCTCTTTTGGGAACAATTTCACTAGGATTGGAACCAGTTCTCTGTATATCTGGTGGAATTCAGCTGTGAATCCATCAAGTCCTGAGCTTTTTTTCTTGAGCCATTTTTATTACTGATTCAATCTCACTATGTGATATTGGTCTATTCAGGAGTTCTGGTTCTTCCTGGCTCAACCTTCAGACAATACATGCTTTCAGAAATTCATTTGTTTCCTCTAGGCTTTCTAGTTTGTGAGTGTATTGCTGTTTACAGTAGCGTCTGATGATCTTTTGTATTTCTGTAGTATCAATTGTAGTGTCTCCTTCATTTCTGATTGTGTTTATTTGCATATTCATTCTCTTGGTTAGTCTAGCTAGTGATCAACTTTCTTTATCTTTTCAAAAGAATAACCGATTTTTCAGAAAGGTACAAGGGCCATTCAGTGGATAAATAATAATGCTGGAAAAATTGAATACCCTTGTGCAAAAAATTAAACTTGGATTTATACCTTGCACCATATGTAAACATTAACTCAAAATGTATCATAAACCTAAAGGTGAACCTAAAATTGTAAAATTCCTAGAACAGAATGAAGGAATACAGGAAACTTTGCCCCCCAATATGATTCCTGATACAATCGTAATCAGCTCTATGAATAAATTACAATGACCCCTGTATGTTTTTTCTAATCCTCTTCCTCTCATGTTTTAGATTCTCAGGTCAGTAAGTCTTGATGACCAGAAGCCTGCAACTTATACCTAACAACTTGACCTTTCTGAGTTGTTTCCCAGAAATGGTAAAATTTCTGCATGGCAAAGGAGTTGAGATTCTCAAGGCTCTTGGGCAGGCTTCCTGACATCAGGACTCACCATCCCTCACTAACTTGTCCCAATGCACATAGCCCCTCATTAACTTCAACACAACTTGCCCCAATGCACGCAGGGCTTCCTTAAAAAGTCTGTATTCTCCATTAGTTGGGGAGATGGATTTGAAGCTTATTCCCCTGTTCTCCCAACAGATGTCACATTAAAAAGTCCCTTCCTTCCTGGGCAATCCTCTTTATCTCAATAATTGACTCTTCATGCAGCAAGCAACTGGACCTAGGCTAAAACTCCCTTGTGGTTTCTATAACACAATAAGTATTTTGAATTAAAATCCCTTAGAGATCAATAGATGGTGGTGTTGCAGAAAGGTGAGGCCCAATGGAGAGGAAGAGCACCCAAACACCACGTTTATAAGAGGAAGGGCTTTATTCATCAGTCGGGAGCTTACGGCATAGAAGAATTCCAAACTGCTGCGTTCGCCCTACTGGTTTGGTCTTTCCCTTTTATCGACAGTCAAAAAGTTCCACCCCACAGGTACTCTTCTCATTGGCCAGTTTGAATCAAGTGGGAGATGCTATTCCAGCCCCTACAGAACTACAGTATTTCACAGAACTTGGAAATTTCCAAGTTCCAGGAAGTTAAGTTTACAAGTTCCCAAGAGCTGAGTCTCCATGGAGAGGACCCTGCAAGTGTATCCTTGTGGTCTCCTTGAGAAGACCTGTTCTCCTAGACCTCACCCTTCTCAGGGGGAAGAGAGGGGAATCCTCTCTCAGTGGAAGAAAATTTTCCTTACCTGCATAAAGACCAGATGGGGTCATCAAGTAGGACAACTGTTTTTCTTTCCTTTCCCTGTTATCTCATTACCTATTACAAAAAAGGCAAAGAATGTAACCACACCTGAACAAACCCATTCATAAGATATTGTCTGTCTCTGAAGCTCATTTGATTTCCAAAGAGAACCATTTACAAATTAATCTTTGTTCTTGATTCATTCATTCCCTATAAATAACCACTTATTGCCCCTCAACAAAATTATCTGTATTTCCAACTTTTCCCTTTCCTCTGAAATAAGACTATAAATATTTGGGCCCCACTAAGGTATTGAGAAATCATTCTGTGATTTTCCCCTGTGTACATATTAATAAATTTGTATGATTTTCCTCCAATTGTTTGACTTTTGTCAGTTGATCTTTTTGGTGAACCTTCTGAACATGAAGAGTAACATTTCCCTTGGCTCCTATAAAAACATAAGAGAACATTTTGTGACCTTGGGCCAGGCAAAGTTTGTTTGTTTTAACATCCTATACCAAAACATAATCCATAAAAGAAAAGATCAATAAATTAGACTTCATCAAGATTAAGAGACTCAGCTGTTCAAAAGACATTATTAAGGAAACAAAAACACAAGACTTAGTCTATGAGAAAATATTTGTAAACTACATATTTGATAAAAGACTTGAATGCAGAATATGTAAGAACTTTTAAAACTTGATAAGAAAACAACTGACCCAATTGAAAACATCATTATCATTATGGAAAGCACAAATTAAAAATCACAGTGATGGGGTGGGCGCCTGTAGGCCTAGCTACTTGGGAGGCTGAGGCAAAAGAATTGCTTAAGCCCAAGAGTTTGAGGTTGCTGTGAGCTGTGATGCCACAGCACTCTACCAAGGGTGACATAGTGAGATTCTGTCTCAAAAAAAAAAAAAAATTCACAATGAGGAAAAATTATACACTGTAAAGGAAAATGTAAGATTTATTAAACTTAATAGTTTAATTGAGCAAAGAATGATTCACCATAGTTGGGCAGCCCTTAGAATGGGAATAGGTTCAGAGTGACTCCATCACTGCTGTATGGTCAGAGAGGATTTATGGTCAGAAAAGGGAAAGTGATGAATTGAATTAAAGTGAGGTACAGAAACAGAATTGGTTACATCTTGGTGCTTGCCTTATTCGAACACAATTTGATTATTCGAACACAATTTGAACTGCCGGCCACTTTTGATTGGCCAAAACTTGATGACTAGTACTGTTGTGGGTTGGGGGTCCCCATTCCCCAAACCCAGTTGGCTTGGTTTGATTACTTGGCAGAACTAGAAAGTTCAACTGAGGCTTGTATGAATCAAAAGTGAAAGTGTGTAGAAACCAAAAGTAAAACTAGAGTAGCACAGAGAGCATGACTAGAAAGCAAAAGTAAGTTAGCACAGGATTTAGTATAGCAAGGATACATTTTGTTTAATAACAGTAGGAAAGCTTAGAGCACCTTCAAAGAGAGTTGGAAGTGGGCCTCTCTCACCTGTAGGAAGAGAAAGACAGAAAAGCAAAGGCAGTGTAGAGGTATAAATATCCTTTTTCTCTCCATTTGAAATTGTTTGCAACTCTTCCTTGGTTTCTCTGTGCCTCTGGGCACCTTTGTCCTTTTCTATTGGTGATTGATCACTTAGGTTACCTCATACCCACATTCTTTTCCCTTTTTTTGGTGAGAATTGCTGAGTGCTGATCACAGTGCTCCCATAATGTTGCTATGGGCCCTTCAGACTTCTTTATTTAGCAGGCCTGGCTTCTCTCCCATCCTCCTTGAAGCCTCTTTCTTTGTTCCTTCTCAGGTACAGGAGTAGATTATAGTCTGTTTACACATCCAGTTAGGTTACAGTTTGCTATGTACAGAGAAATCTTTAGGCCAAACATAAAATATTTAAGCAGGCAGCTTTAGGCTAAATTCAATTTAACGCCTATTAGAATGGATGAAATTAAAATGGCTAATCATATTAGGTGTTGGTGAGGACACAGATAAACTGGAACTCCCATACACTGCTGATGGGAACATAAATGGTATGATGGCTTTAGAAAAGTTTGATAATTTCTGAAAATTTTAACCATATACCTACTATCTGACCAGCCATTCTAATGCTAGATATTTTCCTGAAAGAAATGAAAGCATATGCCCATATGAAAACTTATATATAAATGTTCATAGTAGCTTTATTTGAAATAACTCCAAACTGGAATTAGCCTACATTTATCCATCACTAAATAGATAAATGCACTGTGCTATATCTGAGTGATAGAATGCTACTTAGCAAGAAAAAGGGGATTAATTATTGATAATTTGCAACAATATAGATGAATCTTAAAACATTTATGCTGAGTGACAGAACAAAAAAGGTCCATTACTTCATTTATACAAGATCCTAGAAAATACAAAATAGTCTGTAGTGACAAAAGGCAGACCAGGAGCTGCCCAAGAATGTGTCAAGGGGAAAGGATGCAGGGAGACATTAGAAAACGGCATGAGGAAATTTTGGAGCAATGATTATTGTAGGGAATGAATAAGTTCCCCTACAAGAGAAAAAGTTCCCCTTTGTCTTCTGAAGTCTCACTGAAAAATCAACTCACAAAAGACAGATTATTAAGAGCAAAGGTACATAAATTTATTAAGATGCACAGTGGGAAAATCACAAAGTGATTACCCCAAACCTCCAGTGGGGTCCAGAAGCTTAAATACTATCTTCAGGTTACAGAAAGAATGGGGGCCTGGAGTGTGGCCCCAAACAGGTTATGGCGGCAAATCATGTTATAGGGGTGAGACAGGTCCTGGGAGGAAGTGAAGAAGAGGAGGCCCTGCCAGCAAAGGGGTCTCTACATATGCACATCTCCTTCCACAAGATAACTTTTCAACTATTCTTATATTTCCAGCTCTTTTGAATAGCCTTCTTGAAATACATCAAAGAAGTAGATTTGGGGGGTAAAATATTTTGATATGCTTGTTATTCTGCTTGTGATGGTAGTTCTGTGGGTATAGAAATGTCAGATCTTACAAAATTGCTTATTTTCAAAGTATGCAGTTTATTTTCTCTTAATTATACCTCAATAATGCTGCTTTTATTTATTTATTTATTTTAAAGGAAGCTCTTGCTAGGATCCTTCATTTCCTGCGACTCTCCTTTGGCAACTGGGAGAATGGGCCAAGGGCAAAATCTGGTGAGAAAGCCTTTGATTTCTTGTTTGGCCACACACACCACTGAGAGCATCTGTCCCAGGAATCCAGTCACCTCCAGTGGCTGTTGAGGCAAGAAAATGCGCCAAAGCATGGCTACAGCTGTGTCTGGGTCATAATTAAAGCAGCAAACAACCCAAAATGAATTAAGTCTCCCCAGCTAAAGTGCCACTTCTAATTTAATCTAATTGGCCTCTGAATGAAATTCTTGGCCTGTCTTACAGGCAAAATCTTCCAAATGAAGTGAATTTAAACTGTTAACTAATTACAAACTTGGGGGGTGGGTGTCACAAGAACAATTGTTATTGTTCTTTGACTACTTGCTCAACTGGATTATTTCCTCATTACCTTTGGAAGACTGGGACTTTGATGTGGTGCTCCTTGCACCACATAAATATGGTATTTTATAAGACAGACTGGAATGAAGATCCACCAAACCAGGTTGGTGTGGGAGAACTGTGATCTTGACTTTCTGAGTGTTTGGAGAATCTTAAAGCAATTTTCACAAATGAACAGCATGTACTCATTCAAATAACCTGAAGCTAGCTACTCCTCTGTTTGGAAACACTAATTTTATTTAGCTTCAGGATCTAGGTTTTGAGTGTTGAGGTTATCCTATTCAACCAATCTCTCTATTGTTCAACCACTTTCACCTTGAACTGTAGCCCATTGTACCTGGGCAGAGCTCTGGACAGAGTATCATAGAAGTGAGGAGGTAAAAAAAGACCTGGATTCCAGCTGTTTTTCAGCAGCTGTGTGATTTGGACGCACTGCTGGATCTCTCTGAGCACAGACATCTATGCAAAAACAATCTATGCCTGTAATCCTAGCTCTCTGGGAGGCCAAGGCAGGCAGACTGCTTGAGCTCAAGAATTTGAGACCAGGCTGAGCAAGAGTAAGACTGCATCTCTAAAAAATACTCAGGCAATTTACATGGATGGAGCTGGAATATATTCTTATTATCAAAGTATCTCATGAATAGAAGAAAAAGTATCTAATGTACTCAGCCTTACTATGAAACCAATTTATAACCCAATTATAACCCAAAAAGAAGGGGAAATGGAAGAGGGAGGGGAGGGGGGAGGATGGGTGAAGGGAGGGTAATCGGTGGGACCACAGCTACCGTGCATCTTACAAGGGTACATGTGAAATTTACTAAGTGTAGAATATAAATGTTTTAACACAATAACTAAGAAAATGCTATGAAAACTATGTTAACCAGTTTGATAGAAATATTTCAAATTGTATATAAAACCAGCACATTGTACCCCATGATTGCATTAATGTACACAGCTATGATTTAATAAAAAAAATAATAATACCCAGGAATTGTGGTGGGCATCTATAGTCCCAGCTACTCAGCAGGCTGAGGCAAGAGGATTGCTTGAGCCCAAGAGTTTGGGGTTACCGTAAACTATGACACCACGGCCCTCTATCAAGGGCAATAAAGTGAGACTCTGTCTCAATCCTCTTCGCCTCAAATCCCCCCCTAAAAAAACACTCCCCCACCCCCCCACCCCCGGCAAAACCCAAAACAAAACCAGTCTATCAACTCTCTCTGCTTTAGGCTTTGGTTCCTCCTTCTTGGGCATATTAACTAAGTTTAGCCTAAAGCTGCCTCCTTACCTAAGGTTTTCTGTACAAAGTGAACTGTGACTTAACTGGATGCAGAAACAGATTGTAACCTTCTCTTGTAAACAAGTCTCAGCCAATCACAGCAGCCATACCTCACTCACAGGCAACCAACTGTTCAAAATGTGCTCAACTAAGGCAAATGCCAGCTTGTAACCAATTCAACAGTTTCCGCACCAGACTTCCAGTTTTTGTACCTCATTTTCCTTTTCTGTCCATGAATCCTCTCTACCCATGTGGCAGCACCAGGGTCATTCCGAAGCTATGCTGGTTGAGTGGTGAAGGCTGCCTGATTCATGAAAATATTCTTCGCTCATTAAACTCTGTTAGATTTAATTCATCTAAAGTTTTCCATCTAACAGGCAATATCCACTACCTCACAAAGTTGTATGAAGATTGAACGTGATCACCTATGTGAAAACAGTTCATAAATTGTGTGTCATTTGCTAATGCTACTGTTTTTCTCATCTGTAAAATGAAGGAATTCAATCAGGGGGTTTGAATAGTCCCTGTATTAGTTTCCTGTGGCTGCTGTAACAAAGTACCACCAACTGGATGCTTTAAAGCAGCGGTTCTCAACCTGTGGGTCACAACCCACAGGAACTGTAAAGGGCAGGGGCATTAGGAGGGTTGAGAATCCTTGCTTTCAAGCAACAGAAGTTTATTCTCTCACAGCTCTGGTGACTAAGTCTGAAATGAAGCTGTCTGCTCTTCCTTCGAAGGCTCTAGGGGAAAGTCCATTTCTTGCCTCTCCCAGCTTTGGGTGGCTCCAGGCACTCCCTGGCTTGTGGTTGCATCGCTCCAGCCTCTGCCTCTCTGTCCACATCACCTCCTCTGTGTGTCTCAAATCCCTCTCTGCCTTTCTCTTAAAGGACACTTGTCATTGGATTTAGGGCTCATGCAGGTAATCCAGGGAGATTTATCTCAACATCCTTAACTTGATTTCATCGCCAAGATCCTTTTTCCAAACAAGGCCACATTCACAGGTTCTGGGTGAACATATTGCTGGGGAGAGGGTCCTCTCCATTCCTCCTGAGCTCTATTGTCGTAACGTTTTGTTCTGGATGTTTAGTCTAAACTTCAACTACTTTGAGTTGCATAAAAGCAATGACCAAATTTGACCTTCTTACATTGTCTGAGAATATGTTTCTTTGATAATTCCCTCTAAAATATGCATCAGATATTTTACTATTGTGGTAATAGGGACCATGTATAGAAAAAAAACCTATTGATGAACAGTTAATGCAAACTAGACAATGAAATAAAAATTTCAAGCAGCTTGTGGCACCATGACGAGAGAAACAGTCTGGCCAGCAAGGAGGCGGATTTAATTATTAAGAATGTCGGGGGAGCAGCTGTCACTACTGGACTGTTTGCTAGAATCAGTGTCCCTGGGTTAGTGACTTTTCGATGTTTTTCCTCAGCTGGCAGATGTCTGCTAGTCTAAAAAGCTGTGTTGAGGGTAGAAAGAGGAAGATGCTAGAAAGAATGCTCGTAATAGACAGTAATAGCTCATTATACTTCCAGGGAATGGAAATGGAAACTTTCCATTTGAAAACATTAAGGCGTTTTGCAAACCATCATTAAAATTATGCAAGTGTTGGGATGTCCCCATGTTCTTTCATCTTCATTTTAGAGCCACTGAGGAAGTCTAAGGGCATGGGGTAGTTTTGGGGGAAGTGACACTAGCTGAGCGTTTTAGGGTCATCAGGGTCACAGCCAGCAGATTCCATTCAGGGTGAAATGAACATTTGGTAAACTACTTAGTTTTCAGATGATCTTTTTCAAAGTACAGGATTAAGTCTATAGCAGGAGTCATCCAAATATCCGGATTTCATATTCCAGCCTATGGCCCAATAAGATGAGGAGACTTTCCTCTCTTCCGCTGGATCCTCTGAGGATACCTGATGGTGACTTGCTGGATTGGTGACCACCCCAATAAGTCCTGTCTGTACTTCCTATATTCCCCAGACCATGGTCTGTCCATTCCTGCCCCACCCAATGACTCAGTCTCAGGTTGTCAAACTCATCAGTACTCAGATGGGAGAAGTTCAAGAAGGTGGTACGTGGACAGCAGCCTGTTCTCTTGGAGGGCAATGGAGGTGCTTCTTGGTGGACTATGGAGAGGACGCCTATGGCTCTGAGGGCTGTCCTGCTGGAACTCATGCTAGCTGGACCTCCAGCTCCATTTTTCCTTCCTCTCCACCTGCTCTAGGCCCTGCGAGGCTGACCCACAGGATGGCGTCCAGGATTCCCTTGCTACTGGGCTGCCACTTGGGTTCAGCCAATGAACAGCCTCAGAGAGATGGAGGAAAGTGAGTCTGGGCACTTTATTCTGCTTCCCTCGGGGTTACCCTGGGCTGGCCACAACCATTGACCTGCTGTCTCCTTCCTGACTGGTAGCCCCATCTACCCCACCCTCTTTGTGTGTGGGTCCTGGCAAACTTCAGGCCTAAGTTAGCAATGGTACTGATGCCCTCCCCAGCCTCTACTGGCCCTGGGGTACTGCAGTCTTCCTATGCCCTATTTCTCCCTTGCCCACAGATTGGCCCAGGATTTACTTGTGTAATTCTTCCTAGATCATCCTAAGTTGAATGTGGTATTATATACTTAATAACATATTTCACTTCAAAGCAAAGCTGGTTGGTGCATCAATTTAATCCCGTCCTACCTGTATTCACTAAGCCTCCACTAGGTGCAAGGCACAAGGCCAGCCGTTTCTCAGGTGGCAAAGGTTTAGGGAATTTGGAATACTCTACTGCCATGGGGAACTTATAAACAGCAACTTCGTTTCCCTCTCTCTTTCCCCCCTACATCCAGTCATGATTTGACCATGTTTAGTGAGGGTCTACAATCTTCTGGGTGCCATGCTAATAATACCTGGGGATAAAATAGTGGGTAAAATAGAAACACTCCCTCTCTCAGAGAATGAATGGTCTCTGAGACAGAATGGGAAGAGAGGGACAACACTCAGGTAATCACAGAAGAGTGTGTGTTTTACAACTGAGATGAGGCCTCTGAAGGAAGGAAACTGGTTTCTACAACACATGCAGTCTGGCCTAGGCAAGCGCTCCGCTACTGCTTCTTGGCCTTTTGGCTAAGCTCATGTGTAGGAAACACTTTGTTGAGAACGCGATAGTGAACAGGATGAAAGGATGAGGACTGAGCTGAGTGGGGAGCCGTGGGGAGGAGAGTGGAGGGAGAGGAGCCACGCTGAGGGAACTGTGCAAAGGCCGCTAGGAGGGAGGGGCGGCCCACACTGAGTAGAAAGAAGGAAGGAGGGGCCGATGCGTGGGGACCAGGTGATGCAGACTACGTAGGCCAGGACTAGAATTCTGGTTTTGATTTAAAACATACTCATAGGCATGGAGCCGGAGAGGGCCACGGGGCAGACTTGTGGCTGCAGCACTGTGGCTGGTGTTTGGGGTTTGAATCCACACCAGGACAAGGCGGCTTTTGGTGGGAGCTCAGGTGAGTGAGATCTGTGGATGACTGACTGAGAACTCCTCTTCTAGGACCTGGAGGTGCACCCCGACCACTTCCCATTGACACCCTAGGAGTCTCCGCCACCGCCCAGCTCTCACTGCTCCCTGAACCATCATCCCCCACCTGGTCCTGGCCCTCCATCCTCTCATACTCCACTGGGACTGGTATGTCCCATCTCCTCAGTAGGGAGCTGTGCTCCTCACAGATGCGTCCTGCCAAAGAACAGCCATGCACATCTCTGTCTGGCCTTCCTGCTGGTCTGCGTCCTCTCAGCAATTTCCTTCCTCCGTTCCCACTAAGACATCTTTTGATATGTGTAAACCTGTCTGTCCTTTGTTCAGACCTTCACCTGGTGACACTTCCAGTGACCATGGTTTGCTTGCAGGGTATACCGTTGGACCTGAACACCTCTTCTTCCTGTCCCCAACACCTTGCTTCCCTTTTGGGAACCTGGACTACCTACCTAGATGGCTGGTTTAGTAACCAGACGGGGCAATATGCCACTTGCTTGCCCTAGCCCAACTTGGTGGCCACCAGGCCTTCATCCTGCTGGCCATACATGCTGCTCTGGCTCCTGCGTCACCCTGCCTGTGCTGTTGCCCAAAGTGGGCAGCCACATGCCTTGGCAGAAGCTGCAGCCCTGTGACTATATCTCAGAGGAGTATGTCCACCTGAAGGGTCCTGAAGCTCCCTGGCCTTGAACTTTCTCCCATCATCTCCGAGAACTGATCTTCAGCGAGGTCACCCAGCACAACCGCCTTCAGAGAGGAGGCCCAGAGTTTACTGAGTCAGCTCCATGTGGGGAGCAGTGGGGACTGCCCTTGTGCCTTTGTGGGCGTCCATGTGGGCTGCAGGGACTATTTGCTGGAAGGGTGTGGTGGGTGGCCAAGCCTCCCTCCAGCAGGGCATGGGCTGGTTCAGGGTACGGCATGAAACCTCTGTTTTTGTGGTCATTAGCAATGGCATGGAGTGATGCCAGGAAAACATTGACACCTCCCAGGGTGATGTGATCTTTGCTGGCAGTGGGCAGGAAGATGCGCCCGGGAAGGACTTTGCCCTGCTCACAGAGTGCAACCACACCACCATTGGCACCTTTGGCTTCTGGGATGCCTACTCTGACTGGTGGAGATATTGTTCTGGCCAACTTTCCCCTGCCAGACCTGAGTTCCTGAAGATCTTTAAGTCCAAGGCAGCCTTCCTACCTGGGTGGGTGGGCATTAATGCAGACTTGTCTCAACTCTAGACATTTGCTGGGCCTTGAGAACAAGGGAAAGTTTCTAGAATAGTCAGATCATTCTAAGAGCCAGCAATACATGTCTCCAGAGGCCTAGCACCTTCTGGAGAAGTTCGTGGTGGTTTTGGAGCAGGTGGGCACCCATTTCCAGAATGATTCTGGTTGAGAAAACTAGTAGAGAAGGGGATGCTTTCTGGAACTTCCAGGATATTCTAGACATAGCAGAATGTCTTTGCCTGATAGCTGGCAGTGTTTGGAGAAGCTCTTGGCAGTTCTGGAAGCTACAGTGCCCACCTGCTTTTCCTAACCCATATCTAGAGTACTTTATACGGCAGCTCCCAAGAACAAGGAAAACTTACTCTAGTGGCTATCATCCCAGTCTATTCTAGAAAAGGTGATGCTTCTCCTCTGGGTCCTCAGAAGACCCAATTGTGGGGAGTCTAGAACAAGCACTCACAACTCCTCTTCAGTGTCTCTAGAATGATTCTAGGGAAGGATTTGTTTTAGAGAGGACCAGATCTAATGCCTATGAAACCCCCTGCAGGGCCCTTCCGGAGGGGATGGGGTTCTGGAATGCCATAAAAGTTATGTGAAAGATTGAATGGACCTATCACCAGAAGCTCAATATCCCACTATTGCCAGGAAGATTGAGAAGGAAGTCAAACTAACTTTACCTGGCCTGCATCTTGCTCTGTTCATAGGCTCTGGAAAGGCTGGGGTAGTTGGTGAGCAGAGTGGAACTCTGTCCAACCCTCAGCCCCTAACAAAGTCTCAAGGACCTTTTTAGGGATTGGGAGGTAGCAAGGGCATAAAATTAGGGGAGTCACAGCTGCAGAAATGCTATAGCTTCTGGAGCAGAAGTTTCCAGAGATCCAGACATACTTTTTTTTTTTTAAAGCTCAAAAGCTGCCAGAGACAGGAAATGAATATGTTGAATTCAAGTTCAGATTGCCTCTCAGGATTAAAGAAACTGATCCTCCTCTGCAGGTGGGCTGCTGGGGATCTGGAATCTGTTTCTTGGAAGTCAGCAGGCATAAACATGCCTCATGGGCTTGCATAAAGTCAGATATACTGTGCTTCTTACCAGCCATTGTCTGCTCCTAAAACCACAGAACCACTAAATCTGGCTTTAGCAGGTCTGGAATAAAAGGATCCAGCTTTGAACCCAGACAGGAGCAATGGGTCTGGGCAAGGAGCACAGGATTCTTGATTCAGATTTCGGGAGCTCCTTGCTCCTTTTGGAGAGAGAAAGGAGATATCTTTAATATAGTCAACTTTCATCCCCCATCCACCCATCAAGAAGTTCCAGCCTCTAATCTCCTTAGGGAGTTTCCCAATTTAGCTGTAGGAGAGTAGGAGGTGTGATCTAAACATCTTAAACAAACAACCCACCCTCCCTTCAAACAAAACAAAACAAACTCCCATACAAACAAAGCCATTGGGGTATTTTAGACATGGGGGTCAGTGTTCATGATGATTTCAAAACATCACTTTAGCTACAACAAAGAATGGGCTGGAGAGTCTAGGCTAGATATGAGAAAACCAGGAAGAAGGCCTTTGCCATATTCTGGGTGGAAGATGCTGTCTTGGACTGTAATGGGACCTGTCCAAAAGACATTAAGAAAACAAAATGAAAAACAAAATTGGAGATGGGCTGGATATAAGAGGACGAGATAGGATATCAATGAAGAATCCAAGGCATCTGACTGATTTGTAACATTGTCATCCAAGATAAGAAATACTGATCAAAGATTTGGAGGGAGCCTGGACGGGGTGGGGAAGACCACAAATTCAGTCTTATGTTTGAGGTGCCTTTTGAGACTCCTAGATGGAGAAACCAGGAGGGGTTTGGAGTTCCAAGGGGATAGCTGAGCTAGAGATGGGAGTTGCACAGCCATTAGAAAACAGATGATGATTAAAGCTACGGCTGGTCCTGGGAGACTGCCAGTGAGAGGATACATGGAGAACTCCAGAGAGGAGAAGGCAAAGCAGGAAGGTGTGAGACAAAAAAACTGAGGGAGTGTTGCAAGAGAAGGGAGCAGTCAGCAACGTTGAATGTTCCTGAGAAGTCAAGAGGAGAACTGAAAATGTCGGTTGGATTTAGCAACACAGAAGTCATCAGTGACCCTGGCAAGAGTTCTTTCAATAGGCACATGGGGAACAAAGCTAACCTGGAGTGGAGAGAGGAGACAGAGGGAGTTTTTATACTCGCCGGCATTTTTTTTTTTTCTTTCCATTTTTCTCAAGAGATTTGATTGTAAAATGGTAGCTGGAGGGCAGTAAGGAGGATTTTCCTTTTAAGTTGTGGGGGAGTTAAACATAGTAAACTGCCTTGTCTATGAGATAGATCCAGTTGAGAGGACGTAGGTGAATATCCTAGAAGGAGCCCGGTGAACACGGGACAGGGTTTGCTGAGAAGGCAGGTGGATGCCCCCCCAAAGCCCAGGGGCAGGGACTGGCTTAGGAGGATTGAAGAGACTGGTTGGGGGCAGAGGCACTTAGATTTCTAGCCACGTGGGAAAAGTTGAAGAGCTCCTACCTGAGGCTTTCATTTCATCAGGGAAGCAGGAGATGGGAGTGGTGGTGGTCTGAGAAGAGTGGTGAGCTGACTGCAGAAATGTCCATCAGTTTGAGGGCAAGTGTGGTTTCATGGACTCATGGTGCGCTCCACACGGCAGGTTGGTGGTATGTTCTCCAGCCGCACCCGTGGCTTCAGTGCAGACAGAGAGAGAGAGAGAGAGAAAGAGAACAGATGGTTGGGGTCATCAGTGGGGGTGATGAAAAGGCGAAAACTCCACTGAAATGATGCCACCCGAGTCTATGCTGGAAAGGGAAGGGTGGGACAGAGAGGGCTGATGGATCAGGAAAAGGTGAAGGATGGCACCAAACCTGAGTGTGTCCTCTCGCTTCCTCTGTGAGCTCCTCCCAGGGACCCTGGCAGCAGTCACTCTGTCTTCTTCCTGGTTCCTGGCACAACCACAGGTGTACCATCCCTTACCTGATGGAACAGTCATTTTTTTTTTTTTAGACAGAGCCTCACTATGTTGCCCTGAGTAGAGTACCGTGGTGTCACAGCTCACAGCAACCTCAAAATCTTGGGCTCAAGCAATTCTCTTGCTTCAGCCTCCTGAGTAGCTGGGACTACAGGCACCTGCCACAACGCCTGGCTATTTTTTTTTTTTTGAGACAGAGCCTCAAGCTGTCACCCTGGGTAGAGTGTCATGGCATTACAGCTCACAGCAACCTCCAATTCCTGGGCTCAAGCGAGTCTCCTGCCTCTGCCTCCCAAGTAGCTGGGCAGCCATCATTGTTGTTTGGTGGCCCAGGCTGGATTCGAACCCGCCAGCTCAGGTGTACGTGGCTGGCGCTTTAGCCTGCTGAGCCACAGGCGCCGAGCCCGCCTGGCTATTTTTTGTTGCAGTTGTCATTGCTGTTTAGCAGGCCCAGGCTGAGTTTGAATCCGCCAGCCTCAGTGTAGGTGGCCAGCACCGTAACCACTGTGCTAGGGGTGCCAAGCCTGGAATGGTCATTTGTATTTGTGACACTCCACAGTCATTTAGTACGTGTTGCCAAAGAATAAAACCAATATCCTCAGAGCTTTATGTAAATTATGTAAATAAATATTATAACAATAGTAATAATGCTGAGTTTATTTCCTTGCCATGTAAGTGATTATACCAATGCAGAAATTCACTGACATGTTTTCTGGGGAGGAGAAAACTCAGGTTTTTGTTGTTTATTTTTCTTGAAGAATTCGGGAAAAAAATGGTTTCATGGTGGTCATGCTAATTACGAACTGACAACAGGCAATCTGGATAGGAAGGAATAAGGTTAAATATCTAGAAGGTTAGTTTAAAAAAGGCTCATTGTTCACTGCTCACAGAAATCTTTGGTGAGGTCCATTATGGGGCCAGCATCCTGTTTCCCGTTGGGAAACAGTTGAGACAGTTGGGGTAAAATGCAGCAGCATTCAGTCTGAATATTTCCTCAGCTAGTGCTGCTCTAAGGGAAAATGTTTTCTTTTCACAAAGTGATGTACTCTGCCCTGGAGGCACAGGGCAGCTCCTTCCCGAGGAGTCTGTGGGAGACATGCTTGGTGGACAGGAATTACCTAGAACAAGTGAGTACAGCAAAGGGTGGAGACAACAGCCAGGCCTGGACTCGGAGACCCTGGATGCCAGGCAGGCGAAAAGCAAAACTCCAGAGTTGGCTTGTCTGAATTAGAAAGTCTTTGCTCTGCTTCTTAGTTGTATGACGTGGGGAAAGCCACTGAACGTTTCCAATCCACAGGTTCCTCACTTGTCAGGTGGGAGCGCTAACTGCACTTAATCATAAGGGCGTGGTGGGATCAAAGGAGAGAATTCATTTAAAAGAGCACTTAGCATGAGGCTAGGCATGTAATGAGCACTTAACAAATACGAGCCATTATTGTTACTCAGAGCCAAAGAATGCAAAAGAAGGAATGACTTTTACAAAAACATTCACATCCTTATTTTACAGATGAAAAGCTCAGCCTAAAGAGATTAAGTGACATTCCTAAAGTGAGCTGGTTTCTAGCAGAGCCAGTCTGGGGATCTGGGTGTTCTCTTTCTTAGTTTCATCTGATGATAAAGACGCCACATATTTAGTACTTGAAAGTAGATTTTAGAATTAGAGAGTCCTAGGTTCAAATCCTGGCTCTTGCCACTCACGATTGTATGATGCTGGGCAACAGAGTAAACCTGTCTAAGCTTTTGTTTCCTGTGGATAGGGCTAAAAACTTCCTCTGTAGGTGGTCATAGAGATTAAATTAATTGAAGAGCAGGGAGGACGTATGTAGGAGACCCAGAATGTGGAAGGCTTACAGTCTTTTTCTGACCTTTCCTGTTGTTTGCAAAGACCGAGCCTCAGAAGGAAGCCTCTCACAAGAGCTCAGCCACACGCCAGCACCCAGCCCTGTAATGAAATGGTCAAAGTTTGTGAGCACTTGGTTCAGGGCAATGGCCTTGATGACTTCACCTAGCTCAACAGATACAAATTCATAGTCTCAGAGAGAGCTGTGGAGGACAGGCAAACAGCAGTGTAGGCCAGGCCAGAGCAGTGCCCACTTGGACAGTCTCCTGTGTCCGTGCACTGCCATGTTCCCTGACTGTTCCCTTTGGGACAAGCAGAACCATGTAACACAACATTTGTTGTAGAACTTGAATGGCTCTTGGCCATGCTCAGTGGCCCTTCTCAAGCTATCTTGGTGAAGGGCCAGTTTTTTTTTTTTTTTTTTTGAGACAGTCTCACTATGTCGCTGTCAGTCGAGTGCTGTCGTGTCACAGCTCACAGCAACCTCAAACTCTTAGGCTTAAGCGACACTCTTGCCTCAGCCTCCCAAGTAGCTGGACTGCAGGCGCCCGCCACAACATCCAGCCATTTTTTTGTTGCAGTTGTTTAGCTGGCCCTGGTCAGGTTTGAACCTGCCACCTTCAGAGTATGTGGCTGGCACCGTAACCACTGGGCTATGGGTACCAAGCCCGAAGGGCCAGTTTTTAAAAAACATTCCTAATTCATCACAGGTCACTGCTTTTGTAAAATACAATCAAAAGTGAATTTCTAGAAAAAATGAAGTAAAGAAGACAGAGGACAGACTTCCCACTTTTTTATTATTTGATTCGATAATCATGAATTTATTGTGTCAAATTCCTTTAACTTCTTACTTCACCGGCTTTATTTACCATGGGAAGGTTAACAGTTTGCAGTCCAGAGCCCCCTGGATAGTATTCACTTTTCTTTTTTTTTTTTATTGAATCATAGCTGTGTACATTAGTTCAACCATGGGGTACAGTGTGGGGGCTTCAATTGCGTGCCAGCCCTCCTCGTCTGCACCAAGCTACTCTGGGCTTCCCGATTATTTTTTTCATCGAAACTCTCCACTTTGTCAACTTAGTTTACTCACGGTCCCTCAAGCTCACTTCTGCTTTCTCATGCTGTTTTATGCTTCTGTGACTCCAGAATGTTCCACCCTGGCTACCAACCCTCGAGGCCTATCTAAAACCTAAGAGCATCAGCAGCAGCAGCCGCGCCCTGAATAGGCACTCATTTCCATGACTTCACTGCATCTGTGTAACAGCTGAAATATTCATGTTTGCAATTATTCACATTTTTTATGAATTAGAGGAGATTTGTGCCATCCCTATGACAATCATCATTAGGAAATGGTCACCTATCTGGGGCCAGTTAAATGTTCAACATTGGATTCTTGTTGGAACCAGGGGGCTGGGCTGGTAGAGTTCTAGAAATGCTTGTGGCCATATGTGGTACTTCAGGGGGACAGAGCATCTGAGAGTTATGACACACAGAAGAAAGGAAAGTCAAGAGATGCAGAGAAAGACCTGCCTCTCTCCCCAATTCCCTGTCACCCTGGATGATGACAGATGCACCAAGCAAGTCCTCACTGATGACACAGAACTTGCTCCCCAGCTCCTGGGATTGCTGCTGGCCAGGAGAGCTCGGCTGTCAGCTCTCTTTGGATTTGCCTTTGCTGAAGAGAGTCACCTGTCCAAGTCATACCCCTCCCCAAGGCAGTCTAATAGCTAATAATGTCCCAGCCACTTTGTCCCCACTTGGGACAACTTTGAAGGGTCAATTTGGGTTTCAGAGCTTTTTATTACAACTGTACTATGATTCAACACTTCCCTCTGCCCTCCTGCTGCAATGATTAGCCCATTCCTAATATTGGCAGTGAGAATAAGAAAATAAAGCTAATTTCATAGGAGAACGGATCATTGGGAGTTGAGATGGAGCAGATGGGCAAAGAGGAGGGATTGCAGAAATAGAGTACAGTGTTGGATGGAGCTTTGAGAAGCCAGTGGCTTCAGAGCAGGAGGGAAATACCTTCAAAACCTTGCCATAAAAGGAAGAGTTGGAGGAACTAAAAAGATGTAACTGGGGAAGGAGAGATTTATGCAGAATATGGCAGCAGTCTTCACATATTAAGAACTAAAAAGATGTAACCAGGGAAGGAGATATTTATGGGGAATATAGCAGCAGTCTTCACATACTTGATCAAGTAAGGGTTGATCAGGGCTACACCGAAGAGCCCTTCACTGGCTTGTAAGTCAGAGACAGAAGAAAGTGTGGGGAACACTCTTCAAAGTATTGGCCTGGGCAAATACTTCATGAGGAGGACCCCCAAAGCAATGGAAGCAGTATCAAAAATACACTACTGGGATCTGATGAAACTAAAAAGCTTCTGCACCGCCAAGAACATAGTAAATATCGCTAGCAGACAGCCCTCA
>CAUYON010121916.1:0-30869 GCA_963573935.1 Arctocebus calabarensis
CTCCCCCTACTCACTTGTAAGCTTTAAAAACTGGCTTCCCGCCGCCATTAAACAGACCTTGACAAGAAACCTGCTTGGTCTCGTTCTCTCTTTCTCGCCCATTCTCTTTCAGGCTCGGTCCCCCTCGTCCCCACGAATAACTGTGTCCCGTTGGACGGGACAAAATTATTTCCCCATTTTTTCAAAGTGTTATCATCTTTTACATTTCTATGGTATCTTTTCCCATTTCCAATTAAAAATATGTATGGTCTACTTGGGAGGCTGAAGCAAGAGAATCGCCTAAGCCCAGGAGCTGGAGGTTGCTGTGAGCCATGTGATGCCACAGCACTCTACTGAGGGCGATAAAGTGAGACTCTGTCTCTACAAAAAAAAAAAAAAAAAAAAAACGTATAGTGAATTCATTGCACCTTTATGGCATGAATTTTTTTCCTGTACTTGTGTCTGTGATTCTGACTATCAGAAGTTTACCCTGTTAAATTGTAATGATAGAAATAGTGTCTTTTAAAACATTTAAATAGTGATTTATATCATCTGGCTCTGGTGCTGGTACCCAGGAAGAATTCAGTGAACATTTCTGGACTGATTGACCATGTTTCCATTAAAATGAATTTCACTAATTGAATTCATTTTAAATTCTACACCATATCTCACTAATTTTTATTATTTATTTATTTTTGCAGTTTTTGGTCGTGGCTGGGTTTGAACCTAAAACCTCTGGCATATGGGTCTGGCGCTTTACTTCTTTGAGCCTCAACATATCTCACTTTTGAAAATATTAAGAACACTTGAAATGATTAGGCAGAACCTCTACAATAAAGGCAAGTCTTTATCATTTTGAAAATTATATCTTAATCCATATCAGAATAAATTTATTCTTTAGGTTTTGAAGGCTTTATTCTGTTCAAAGTGAACTTATTAGCAGAGTTCTTAAACTAGAAGACTAGTTTAAGAGTAAGATGAGTATTTGCAACATAACTATCGTTCTGTGAAATGTGATTATAATGTAAGATTGATTTCTTATTCTCGCATTTTCTTATTTGTTAAAGAAACCTGCAATTTTTTAAATGAAAGAAGATTAATGCCTAATGCTATTATTGAAACATAACAAAGACCAATTGCTATTATTTAAACATAATAGCTAATGTCTTAGAGCATTAATTCTCAACTTTTATACGTGAAATCTGGCTGTATATCATGAAGTAGTTCTGTAAGTACCTACTATGTTTGGAGGTAAACACAACTACTCAAAGATAAATGGGGAGGGTGAGTGGGAGATGTGCAGGGGTATGGGAGAAAGTTTTCTCTACTGAGTAAGAATTTCCTTATACATATAATTTTTCTAAAATTATTTTTTCATTTTAGTTAGTTCAATGTACCATTTTCCATTAAGCAACATTCATAGGTATGACATTAAATAGCGTCCCCTAGCTGCCACCATTCTTGGCAGGATAGTTATGGCAGTTCATTATATCTTTAAAAAAAGCTTAAGTGGGTTTCCATATTATTTGAAATTTGAATAGACTAAGGTTTGAAGATATTAGACAACTTTATCAAGATTACACCATGATTAAATGACAGCTATAGAGGTAGAAAATACCTCTACTTTCATTTCAAAACCTGTGTTCTTTGCTATAGCCTCCCAAGAGATTCAATTATCCGGTAAGGGCTAATTTTCCCCTTGCTTACTGTTTCCCTTGAGTCCAACAGTTTCTTTCTTTTTTTTTAAATACATGTATTTTATTATTCTTCATTACATTATCCCCCCCCAACCCCCCCGTGGTAAGACAGAATTTATTTACAGAAAACACTAAAGCTCCAGGTAGAGGGAGAGAATTCAAGTTGGGAGAGAGAAGCTCTCTCCTTTTCTCTCCAGGTCTTTCCCCATCTCCTCCTTTAGGCCTTTAGTCTCAGGGTATATATAGGTGTATGGGTTCCTTGGCCAGGAAACAAATGAATACAGTCCCTTCCGCCAAGGACAAGGTGAATGAATGTATCAATGAATGGATACAGTCTATTCATGGAAATGAGGCCTATGAAATTCACAAGAACTTGACCTAGGCATAGGAGATGGGGGTTCCACATTTAGTCTTTGGGAGAGGGGATATTAATGCTGCTGAAATAAATGGTGTGTCCTCACTTCAAATGCTGAGGTGAATTTCATAGGCAGGAGTAGTACAAGGGGAACAAATGTTCGCTTTGGTATGTTGTTAGTATCACCCAGCCATCCAGAGAGGGCTCTCTGTAGGGAAAGGCATGACCCTAACAATCCTTACCTTGTTAGGGACAGAAGTTTGGGAAGCGCGGCAGGTGGCAGGTGGCAGGATGGGATAGTCCCCTGGCTACGGAAGGGAATAAGTGAGCCGAGGGCTCCCCTGCCTCTGGGTTCTCCACTGAGTCCTGCAAGATTAGAGGCAGTTGGCTAGGGGAGCTGAAGGAAGCAAAGACAGATGATTTTGCCTTTGCGCTAATGGATTATATCACCAACCTTTCTACAATTTTTCAATTTTCAAAAATGATCAGAAAGCTCTTAAAGCTTTTATCTCGAAAAAATTCTGGATTAGAAACAAGACTTACCAAGACTGTGCCAGCAAATGGCAATGCCACCTGTTTCCTAACAACAAAGGCAAAAACCCAGTCACTGCGTAACTTTCTTTCTCTATTTCCCATTCATTGCTATTAATTAGGAAGATTTTTCCACTCCTACTTATTTAATATATTTCACTCAAGTAATTCATTAATTAATGCAACCAGTTAACGGCAGAAATAAATCTGGATCTTGAGTCTACTAGGGAGCTGGGTATTTTTTGTTTTTGTTTGTTTTTTGGCACCAACCACTCAATTGCTCTGAAAATACTGAGATACTTTCCTTGTAGTAGGGAAAGTCAATGTGCCAATTTGCAGAATTTTCATCAAAACTTATTTAATCACTTAATGACCTGCTAGGTGTTAAATGAAATCAATCAGAATGAGAGATGGGTTGCCTTCTGGAGACTGATTGAGCAGACTTTCACAAGCAGCAGAAGAAAAACATTAAACAATAGTACAGACAGGGAAAGTATTTATAGAACATTAGACCCACATCCAGACTGGGGTGTATTTTAGGGAACCTGAAGGGACAGCTTAGGGCCGTCTTTTGCCTAGCACAGCAAAATGTGTCTGTCATTTTATGGAGAAATTATAAGCTGGCATTTGTTTGTGGTTCCCCTCTTGCTTTACTGTGGAAAATACGGCTTTCATAGTCCACAATGGTTTAGTTTGTCTGCTTTCCTGTTCCTAAAGTTACAAATGAGTCAGTAGAGATTTTGTGCTATTTCAATACAAAGATCTACAACTTCCAACCTGGAAAAGATACCCAGATACTCAGGGAATAGTATCCAGAAACGCCATCCTTTGTTTCTAGACTAGACTTTCCTTTGCTTCTCGCCAACAGAACTGACCACACTCCTACAGAACTGACAAAACTCAACTGAAAAATCCCGTCGCCTGTAAATTTCAGATGGTGGTTTGGGACTTCGTCGATGTGTGGGTACCCGTGCTCCTCGTTCATTAGATTTGTCCTGTGAACATCCACATAGCAGGTGCCCAGCGCCCAGCAGGGATGCTGAGGATGAAGACAGGGCCCTCCCTGAGTGCGACTGTATGTCAAGCTCCAATTCTGGAGTCACTGGGCATTTGCTGGGTCATTCTGGGTTCGGAATCGCCACTTGCCCATTTTCCCTGAATACTGTTCCCCCAAGGAACCTGGCTGGCTGGTTTTCCGGAGCTTGCAGAAGCTTTGCTGGGCTTCCCGTTGTTGTTAGAGTCCCACCTGTGGTTTTCTGATTACTTCTCTTCCTCTTCCTCCTAAGGCGTAACCCTCATTGTCCTGCGGTCACTGACTCACCTCACTGCCTCTGCCTGATGCTTCCGCTCTGTCGCTGCGATTCAGCTCTTCTGTAGCTTGGCTTTTAGATCAAATTCCTCCAGTGCCTTGGTCACACACTGTCTCCCAGATTCCTGCAGGGCGAGGTGCCCACGGCATCTGCATCACTGTGGCTCAGGGTGCCTCTCCCTGCCCTGAGTCATCATGAAATCAGTACAACTTACCTCTTTGTCACCGCCCCCACTGCCTGTCCCCCTTCCCACTTTCCTCCCACAGACCCCAGTCCTTAGCATAGAATGAAAGGCTCCTCATAATCTCCTGGCTTCACACTTACACTCCTTTTCTTATGTTGTCCTTCCCCATAAACTGTTCTCTCTCCCTGAGCTCCATTGATCCTATCCGGACCTCAGCCTTTGTAATTACTCCTTTCTTTTCTCCTCTTCTCTTTCCTTCTCCCTCCCCTTCCCTTCTTCCCCTCCCTCCTTCTCTTCTTCCCTTCTTCCTTCCTCTTTTCTTCTCTCTTCTCTTCCTTCCTTCTTCTCCCAGCGTCTCCTTGCATCGTCACCCAGGCTGGAGTGCAGTGATGCCGTCATAGCTCACCGCAGCCTTGAACTCCTGGGCTCAAGCAGTCAGCTTCCGAGGGGCTGGGATCATAGGTGTGCACTAACATGGCTGGCTAATTTTTTCATTTTTTGGAGAGATGGGGATCTCACTGTGTTCCCCAAACTGTTCTTGAACTCCTGGCCTCAAGCAGTCCTCCAGTCTCAGCCTCACAAGGTGCTGGGATTACAAGCATGAGCCCGCTCACCACCATAGCTTTTGAGGGAAGGACGGTATCTTCCCTCGGCACCTGTCACGGTGGCCGGCTTTTGGTAGGTGCTCAGAATTGTAACTGAGGAACTGCTTGTCACAATCCTACTTGTCTGTGGGGCCTGTTCCCTGCTCAGCCCAGGGGCCCTCCCTGCAGGTGGCTCTTGGCTCTGTTCTGGTCTCTGTCTTCTCTCTGCCCATTTCAGTGTCAAAGGGCAAAGAGAATGCGGACTGTGCGACAGCTGTCATTTTTTGTATGAAAGGAGTAGCTTAGAAACCCCCAGCTGGCATGATGGCGGAGAGTGCGTGAGCCCACACTTCATTCACTCATTCATCCCTTTACTCATTCAGTCACTCAGTGGGTACTTATTGGCCTCCTAGCTTTCAGGAGTAGCTGTTTTGGGGGAGAAGAACCAAAAGTCTTGCCCTCCGGGAGCTGCCTTCAGAGAGGAAACAGGCAAACAAAACACATCATCAATAAGTAACAGCAGAGGATGCTAGAAGGTGGTCATTGCTATAAATAATAATAATAAATAAAGCTGGGCACATTGGCGCACTCCTGTAATCCCAGCACTTTGAGTGGCTGAGGCAGAAGCATCACCTGAATGCAGAAGTGACCTGTTATGATACCACTGCCCTGGAGCTGGAGTGACAGAGCGAAACCTTGTCTCTAAGTAAATAAATAAATAAAGCAAGAAAGCAGAGAGAGAGGGAAGTTTGATGAGATTGCTGCTTTAAACACAGGAGTTGGCGCAGACTTAGGAAGGGTGATCGCTGAGCGCAGGTGGAAGGATGTGAGGAGGTGACCAGATGACTGGGTGGGCGCCTGGGGGGAATGTTCTATGCAGAGGGAAGAGCTTGCACTGAGCCAGGAGGGTGGTGGGAGGGAACTCTGAGGGCTGGAGTGTCCTCGCAGAGGACCAGTGGGAGACTCGTGGTTCTAGAAGGCTTCCACATAGGGGGAGCTGGAGGCCCCTGTCCCACTGGGGCCTTGCAGGAATGCTATGGGGGCCACGTGGGCAAGCCTGCAGGGTGGGCAGAGTTGGAGGCAGGGGCGTGGTTGGGAGGCTGTTGTAAGTTACCAGGCAAGAGATGATGACGATGAAGATGACAAAAACGTTCAGGCTTCTGGTTTTTGTGAAGACAGAACCAACAGGATTTTCTAGAGGATTGGATACGGATAATGAGGTGAAGAGTCCAGAGCTGGGGAGAGCTGTGGTTTGGGGGAGAAGCCAGATCAGGAATCGCAGTTGGAACTTGCTAAGTTTGACATGTTTAACAGACACCTGGATGGAGATGTGAACTGGGCAACTTTATATTATGTGCACGTGTCCACAGCCTGGGTGAAGAGGTACCAGGCTGGAGATACAGAGGTGGGACCTGTCTATGTGCAAAAGCCACCTGACTCTATGGCTCAGGCCTGAATATAACATCTGGGGAAAGTCCTAAGCATCAGACTTCAAATCAAAAGGATCTAAGACTGCGTGCTGTGGCTCATGCCTGTAATCCTACCACTTTGGGAGGTTGAGGAGGAAGGTTTGCTTGAGACCACAAGTTCAAGACCAGCCTGAGCAAGAGCAAGGCCCCATCACTACTAAAAATAGAAAAAGTAGCTAGGGATTGTGGCAGGCACCTGTAGACCTAGTTACTCAGGAGACTAAGGCAAAAGGATTGCTTGAGCCCAACAGCCTGAAGTTATATTGAGCTGTGATGATGCCACTGCACTCTAGCCAGGGTGACAGAATGAGACGCTGTTTCTCCACCAAAACAAAAATAGTATCATATATAAAAAATTAAGTAATTCCTCAGAGTGTGAAGAACTGTTGAGATCTATAGTTGCACAAGTTGAACCCTCCGTGTCATTGCTTCAGTCGTCACTTTTTACTGTATGAAAGGTCTGTCTCAGGCCAGGTGTGGTGACTCATGCCTATAATCCTAGCACTCTGGGAGGCTGAAGCAGGTACATTGCTTGAGCTCAGGAGTTCGAGACCAGCCTGAGCAAGAGCTAGACCCTTTCTTTGAAATGCCTGGCATTGTGGGAGTTATTTGAGAGGCTGAGGCAAGAGGATCACTTGAGCCCAGGAGTTGGAGGTTAGTATAAGCTATCAAGCCACAGAACTCTACCAAGGGTGACAGAGTGAGACCTTGTCTCATAAAAGAAAGGACTGTCTCTGGCATTCATATGTTAAACAGACTTACTGATTGATATATCGTCAGTATATAACAAACTGCACATATTTTAAATACACTTTTGGATATAAGTTTTGACATCGGTCTACACCCGGGGAACAGTTGCTATGATCAAGAATTGATAATTCCAAACTTTTGGTCAGTCATTGTCTTTTTTTCTTTTTTTAAAATATTTTTTACTGTTTCAAGTTAATTTGAGGGTACAAAGAATTCCAATATTTGCATTTTTTAGGTAGAGTCCCTCTTGTAATTGTGTCTCACCCCTAAGCGGTGTACCATACACCTTGACATTGTACCCAGTAAGTGGGGACATGCCCTTCCTCCTCCCTTCTCCCCACTCCCTCGTTCCTTGTCCCCCACCTTGAATTGATTTGAGTTTTTCTCTTACGTGGGTATGTATTAGATTGCCTACTGGCTTCATATTAGTGTTGAATACATTGGATTCTTGCTTCTCCAGTCTTCTGACACATGATTAAGATGAATGTGTTCTAAGTCCATCTGGGTTAATACAAAAGATGTGAAGTCTCCATCATTTTTTATGGCTGAATAGTATTCCATGGTATATATATGCCACAGCTTGCTAATCGATTCCTGGATTGGTGGGCATATAGGTTGTTTCCACAGTTTAACAATTGTAAATTGAGTTGTGATAAGCAGTCTAGTGCAAATGATAAAATGATTTTTTTTTTCTTCTGGGTAGATGCCTAGTAACGGGATTGCAGGATCAAATAGGAGGTCTCATTTGAATTCTTTGAGGATTCTCCATACTTCCCTACAAAGAGGTTGTATTAGCTTGTAGTCCCACGATCATTCTTACCGAGAAGCTTTTATGTGTAAAACTCAGTGCTAAACAGGAGGAAGGATGTAAAATGTAGTCACTGCCCCTCGCACATGTATCAGTCCTGATTTAAAATTCGGGCTTACCCTACACCGGTATCTAATCACAGATCCACGTCCATGTCTTTTTTTCTGATTATGGTGCAAGTACCCTGACCTTTGGTCAACAAAAGGCTTGGAACAACATGGTGAACCATTTGCCCAGCAGCCTTGCTGGTTACACCAGGAAAGTACAAAGATCAGGAGCTCTGCCATGTTTTAACCAGCTCCCATCCCTGCAGAAACATCTCTCTCGTTCCTTCTCTCATGGAAACAGTCCAAACAGTAGGCTTAGTTTCAGCCTTTTTTTTTTTTTTTTTTTTTTTTGGTACGAGTAGTCAAACCAATAATTACCTCCTGCTGAAAGCTTTGAGAAATCGTTCTGTGTCCAATTAGAATTTTTGATTTGACTAACAGATACAACATAACATCTTTATTTCTGTAACTGCTCACTAATGATATGCACTCAGGATATTTTTAGCACTCCTATTTGCCATGGTCATTGCATTTTAAGGCACTGAATTATTTTCTGTGGCAGTTTCTACCGAGAGGCTGGTAGACCTCTGAGGTGACAGGACTGGGAAGGTCCTCTGAGGTTTGAGAGCCCTCCCTCACCCTTTCTTCCCTTTCTCATTTCCCCGCCTCTCCCAGCCTCATCCCTCACCCCATGGTTAGAGGGTGTTAGGCAACAAACAGTTCTGGAACTCGTCCTTGTCAGAAGAACTAGGCACCCAGGGGTGGGTCTCTGTGGCCGCTGGCCAGTGTTGGAACCTCCCACCAGATGAATGGAGGGCGGGACCTCTCAACAGCAGCTCCCTGCAAGAGTCAGAAGTCCCCGCCAATGGCATTCGAGCAGAATCCTTTCTGAAGCTCTCTCTCCTGTAAATAGAGCGGCAGCAGCCTCCTGCCCAGATGGATGGCCCCTACTGATGTCAGAGTAGCTGTTATAGCTCCCTTCAGTGGAAGTATCACAGGTCCCCAAGCTCTCCCTGAAGCTCTGTACTGGGGTGGGAGAATTAGGGTGGGGGTTTGCTTTCAACCTTCTAGAGCTGGGACCAGGCAACCACGCTGCTGGACTCCGGTGGTCTCCAAATTCTTGGTCTCCCCTGTTACTCGGACGCGTCTGGCTGTGATGCTGCTTGGAATCTGGTCTGATCTGAGAGTCTTACTGGGGTCAGCTGTGAGTGACCCCGGGTGCTTATTGCTAGGTGTGGTGGGACTTGGCTTCTGACCACTCCGGCCCTGGCTTCAAACACTTAGGACTGCGTTTTGTATTTAACACACGTTCAGCCGCAGCAGGGGGCCTGGTGGGCCACACCAACTCCTTAGGTGACCATTTTCCACTCCGTGCCAAGAGTCATCAAAGACCCAAGGGTAGATTTTGGAGAGCTTGCAGATGGTCTGCAATATGGGGTGTCCCAAAAGTCGCCCAGAAAGTCGCCGTACATAGGGAAAATGGAAAATTGTAGCCAAGTGTCCCTTTATGTACAAAATATTTGTTCCAAAGTTTCACAAAATATTTTCCACATGTTGGGCACCTCTTTGTAAAATATCATAATGAATATTTTGTACATAAAGGCACATTCAGCTACAATCGCCCATTTTCTTATGTATGTCAACTCGGTGGGTGACTTTTGGGATGCCCCGAATTACTTTGGGAGGGTGACTGGAGTGATGCACAGAGGATTGTTTATTCTCAAACTTTCTTACCTGTGTGATGTCTGTTCTGCTTGACATGACACGTTGTCATGCAGGTATTTGAACGACAGAGAACACACTTGTCCCCAAGCCTGAGTTTGGGGACGTGTTTCTGCAGAATAGGCAAATGAAAACATATCTCACTGAGTGCAAATTGAATTTTACCGTACTTGTATTACAAAATTGCCCTTGAAATGCTATATGAAGATATAGCTATTTAGAAGTATATTTAGATGTATATTCATTTGTGTAAATATTTGTTGAGTGCCTATTAGGGCGGTGACATCATTCTGTTTCGGTCACACATATTATCATTTCAATGTCAATAAAATATTTACAGCTGTAATGACCTTGTGTAATAAGACCCATAGTTGTAAATAGTGTTGTGTCTCTTTCCATCAATCACACCATGAGCAAAATATTATATTAAAATGTAAAACGGCAGGTTAAATTAAATGCTGGAGCAAAGTAAGCAAACGCACATTACCACAAAAGCACCATGGTGGTTCTTGGTAATGGAGCATATGAACGCTCTCCCAAACCGGCCACGGACGCGTGGAACTGCCCCCACAGCTTTACATTTTAAATAGAGGACATTCAGTTGCAATTTATACCAGAGACATTGGCAGGGCCCCAACAAGTAGGAATATATATGTGCCTCTTAGTCTGTAGTGCCATTTTTTTAAGCCTTCTGAAGCAGTGAGTCGTGAACGTTTGTTTCATCTAACCGCACATGGTATGAAAACACTACAAGTAAACACAGCAGCTGGGAGAATGAACGTGTTTTCTTGGAATTCTTATTTTTCCGTGTGTACACACATCCCCATCTTCGACATCAGGGCTTATTATTCAAGAAGGGGAAGGGATCTTACAGGCTGTCTGTCCCTAGTCACATAATAATACACAACTAGCCTGGCTCCTGGATTTCTGGTCCCTTCCTGATCCCTAGCAGTGATAAGGGGCAACCCACTCCTTTCTGAACAATGATGCTTGTTCAGTGGTTCTTCCTTCTATTGAATTCGCGTGTGTCTTCTGGAATTTCCACTTATTGATTCTATTTTTTTGCCTGAAGCAAAGTGCTTCTCCTTTCACGTTATAGGCATCCAATTAGCAAGTCCTCACATCCAGGTAAGTCTGGGACAGTCTCTCCCTATAATCAATGATGACCTCTCTTTTCACTCACAAAAGTGCCCTGGCGTGGCCAACAGATTTTATGGTCACCCTACTGCTAGAACTTTGGATATTGTTAGCTCTGTGTACAGTTTTTCCATCAGTCTTGGGGAGTCATGGTTTCTGGAACTTTATGTAAAGGATTACCTGCCTTGGTCTTGCTCCAGTTTCTTCCATTTTTTTCCTACTTAAAATATGGTACCCAGAGTGGAACACGGATTTCCAGAAACCATAATGGGACACGAAGTGTCTCTTAATGCTCTTATTCCGGATGCTAAGCTTCTAGTGTGTGAGCTATAAGAGGGTACCAACCATAAACAGTATATCCCAGTTTTTACATTTCCAAGCTCTCATCCGAACCTCTTGGCCGTCTGTAAATTTGACAAGCATGCCTTCTGCATACATTTTGCAAATCGAGGAGGGAAATGCATTCTTGGAGAGAGGCAGCTTATATTCTAGGTTCACATCGCAGCCTTCCAAGTCCTTCTTGTGTATCTCGTAAGGCACTGAGCCTTGCCGTTTGACTTGGGAGCCCTCTTCCCAGACTCCCCTCATGTCAGCCTCGCTATGGTGAAGTTGACTTGAAAACAACTGTCAGTAGCCACTTACTGCCCCATAAGTGATGTAGCATCCTGGGGCCATTGGAGCCTCCTCTTTGTTCATACATAGTGTTCCCCAGCCTTATTCTCACCACTCCTTGCCCACCCACCACTCTGTCCTCTGCTCATTGCATGGCAGATATTTCCAGAACATTCCAGCCCTTCTTCCTTCATGTGGCTTCAGGCAGCTTCCAGACACCACTTCCTCTAGGTATGAGTTGGGGGTCTCCCCTGACCTCCACACAGTCGCACTGATTACTCAGTAACTGCCTGTTAATTTGGGTGTTTTCTCTCGGGTACATAGAAGCCCCCTTAAGCAGAGGAACAAAATCACATCCATCACCGTACATCTGATAAGGTGCACATCATAAATATTCCATAAACACTTGAGTGAACCTAGACCATGGTGAACATTTTTACATGGAACATTTTTACATGAAATGGAGAACTCCATTTCTCCAATTTCATAAGGACAAATTCCTAGAAGGGAAATGACTGAGCAAAGGGTATGAACTTTTTAGCTGTTTGCATTCTAGTTTTGTTTATTTCCTGTTAGTGGTCTTCTACTTAAGTTGTAATGATCTACTAATTAAGCAACTTTAACATATTAATTCCTCATTATAGGTGTTACCATCCCCTCCTGAAGTTTGCATGTCCTTTTTGTTTTTGCTTTTGGAGTTTTGCAGAGTACAATTATTATTTTTTTTTAGAATTTTATTTTTAATATCAGATCTGTAGATTTTCCTCTTTTGCACTCATTCACTGCTATTATGGTGAGGAAAGTACAGTAAATAATCATCTAGCTATTTTTTAAATTTAACTTTCTGAAGCACCTGGGATTTATTTTGGGAAGACAGATGCAGTTTATTTATATTCTTCTGGTACTATTCCTTCTTTCCCTTCTTGATCGAAACGATTGGGACAAAGCAGGAGCCACATGGTTCATCTGTTGACAAAAAGCCACTGGTTGCAAACAAGAAACCCGTCCCTTTCCTTGACTTCTGGCCTTGAACACCATCTGCAAAGGTTGACTGTCCTTGTTTTGAATTTCAGCTTCACCTTTCCAACCTTCTCCCTATAAACTTGGGGTACCTTGAAAATATTCCTTACTAGTTGTGTCCCTTTGATACTTTGTTGATGTTTTACTAAAATCGAATCTCCTTTGAGAGCTCTCCATACATACACATATTTTGTGTTCTTAGGACGTCCCAATCTTCACTCTCTCATGTAATTTTACTTTTATTATATAATCAACATTTTGCGTTTATCTGCCTCTCGGACCCACCATAGTCTTTTTAGATCTAGAGAGTCAACCTTCTCTGTGTTTTTAAACTCGTCTTTTTTGTGGACTTCTATAAAAACAAACTGTCTTCCTGGAGTCCGGGGTCCCCAACTATTAGAACTCTTTGAATAGACATCAAAAAATGCTAAGGACAAAGACTGTACTTTCAGGAATCATAGTTTTTGTAAGTATGGAAGTGTAAGACTATACTTTCTATAGCTCATTACTCGAGAAGTTTCTCTGAAGCTGTAGAGCACCAGCTATCACCAGAATGGAAAAGTAAGTCTCCAATGTACCCGGTACTAATATGAAGCCAGCGGATCATCTGAGACCCACCCGCCCAAGAAAAAATTCAATTCAATTCAAGATGGGGGCAGGGGGACCGAGGGAGGGGAGAGGGGGAGGGGGGTTGGCGTGCCCCCACTTAATGGGCACACGTCCCGGGTGTGACACAACTACTACAGGGACTCTTCCCAACAAATACAAACATTGCAACCTAATGGTACCCTCTCATTAATCGGAAAATTAAAAAATAATAATAATAAAATAAAATTCCAAGGACAGTCATCAAAACAAAAGATAGACATTTGCATTTTCCTTTGGAAAAAACCTCCTCATTCTACTCCAAGCTAACAAACATTATGCAAACTCTGTCACTCAGATCCTGAAGACAAAGCCCCACGTGGCACAGAACGGGTGTCATTTTCTGTCCTCTTTTGTTCCCGCAGGGGAGCAGCTGGGTGTCAGCTAGGCAGATACATTCTTACTGCTTCTTTGCACATTCTGGTTCTTTGGGGTTTACTCCTCACTCTGCCTATGTGCTGTGAAGAATGACGCAGGTGCGGGGTACAGCACACGGGTGGGGGTACAGCACGTGGGCATTTTCTAACATGTCATGCATCGGTTATTCCTGACCGTCCCCCTTCTTAGGCCAGCTCTGGCATTCCGCCATGAGCTCTCTGTCAGTGATTGCTGGTTAATGGGATGACCTGGGAGCCACTGGTGCCGGGGGTGGGGGTGGGGGTGGGGGGGGAGTGCACCAGCAGGAAGGGGAGCATTTGAAGACAGGGAGCTGGTGAGCTGAGGTGAGGGCCAGAGGGCCCGCTGTCCACCTGCAGACGTGCGTCTTGCAAGATGCATGAGGAAAGAAAGATGTCGCATTACACCCATGGCGGGCCTGGCCTCCCGGCTTCACTCCCAGCCTCTGTGCACGTCTGCCCAGGGGCAGCCCCCTGCCTTCCACTCTGTCCCCATCAGCCTCTGTTCCCTCTGTGCCACAATGGCTCTCTGAGCCAGATTCCCAGCTCGCTTTCCCAGCCCCTCCCCAAATAATAATAATAACAGTCATGCAGTGGGATCAAGTCTCTATGGATCATCAGAGACTCCAGTTGCCGGGCCTGGGTAGAAAGTAAACACTGGACGTTGTACTATGGGCGAGGTGAATGAGTCCTCAGTGTGTGTTTGGGGTGGAGGAACAGGTCACAGGCCTGGTAGTAGACACTGATGGGGTAAAGAACTCCTGTTTTCTAAAGATACTTGGCAGTGGCAGAACCTGGGAGGGACAGTCTTGTTCTTTAGGTATCCGGCCTTTCTTTTTCATTTTGAGAGGTGGGGTCTCACTCTGCCCCCAGGGTGAGGACAGTGGCACGACCAGAGCTCACTCTAACCTTGAATTCCTGGCCTCGAGCGATCCTCCCACCTCCGCCTGGCAAAGTGCTGGAATTATAGACGAGAGCCGGCGCACCTGGCCACAGCCGTCCCATCCTTTACTAGCTAGTGGAATGTCACACAGAACGTGCTGCCGCCACCAGGAGCCTGGAGCCTCCCTGCCCCTGCCTGTCCCCCATGTCCAGCTTGCTGCTCTGTGCTCTGTAATTCGGCGTCCATGGTGCGTGACTTGACTCGGGGCCAGGGCAGTTGTACCCGTCAGTGTCTATTCCTTCTGATCCTCTAGACAGAGCTGCCAGCACGGGGAGGGTGACGGTCCACTCTGGCTGATGACGCTCAGGCCTTTCATATCTGAGCTGTTTTTGTTTGTTTGTTGTTGTTGTTTTGCAGTTTCTGGCCAAGGCTGGATTTGAACCCACCACCTCTGGCATATGGGGCCCGCTTTGAGCCCCAGGCGCCGCCCCAGGCCTTTCATATCTGAGATTCATGCACCCAACCCCCACCAATGGCCCATCCTCAGACCACCGTGTCTTGTTGCAAGGTGAAAAGCATCCCCTTCCTGCTGGTTCCCTGCAGCTAAGCCTGGAGGGAGCCCCTCTGTTCCAACATCGTGTTAGACCACCGAGAGAGCTTCCTGGCTGTCCCCACCTCTTACAGATTTGGTATCTACAACTTTAGACCCAGAGACTGATTGTTAATGTTTTCTGACACTGGGCCCTGCAGTCTCACGTGGGAACAGTTAAATTGATTGTCCTGTAGGATTTCGGGCTTGAATGCACGCGGACCCAAGGTCCTCACACCAGCTCTTTTTGCGTCATCAGAGAAAACCCAATCTCCTTTGGCTGTGGGCGGAGAGGAGAGACCCACAAAGCCACTGTCACTGGACTGTGCTTTCCAGAGATCCTCTTGGGACCTGGGGAAAACACCAGCCCCAGTTCCGACCTCAGCAGATGCAAACTTGAGGGTTGAGCTTTGAAGAGCGTGTTGCTGTTTCCATTTGATATTACATCACATCATCTTGTTAATCTGTTTCTCACAGAGCAACTCACTTAATCATTTTCATGTGGGTTTATAAGCGACGACTGTATTTAGCAGCCAAGAACCTCAAGGGCACACCTCTGTATATGTTGTTCTTTCAAACCCAGGAGAGGCAGGATAAAGACAGAGGTGGGATCATTTGCCAGAGGTCTCGGAGCAAGCTAAGGACAAAGTCCGTCTCTCTGAATGAGACTTGTCATGCAGAGCGTTTATATCTCCTTTCCTATCTTTAGCCTCTTATTTTAATATGATATCATTTAAAAACAAAAAAAGAGCAAGCTTGAGATAATTCAGACAGAAGGAAACATTATAATGAAAATAGTCAATCTACCTTTAACCTTTAAAAGTTATGAGCAGAGGCCCCCAACTACCCATAACCTTTAAGGCAGGAAAAGATTGTGAATTTTCAGTTGTTCTATCCATGATTTCCATGGTCCAGGGGAAGGGTGGGCTGGGAATGGATGAGTTTTTCAAAATAAATGTTATTGTGTATATTTGAGCTTTACATCATATTATGGGATACATACAGGTGTATAGAGGTAGAGATACATAGCAGATATGTAGGAGAAATAAGTTTGGGGAACTAGTGTATAACATGAGGGCTAAAGTTAAAATTGTGTGGGGGGTTTTGTTAGATAGATATATTATAGCTTATCCCATAAAAAAGTAACTGTGAGATGATGAATATATTCATCCACTCCTTGTAGCCATGGTCCTATCTATTAGGGTGACTATTTTTAACAAATTGGAAGTTGCCCGAGGTCCTTTCTCTGTGTATTTCCTGCCAAGGTGATCTCTGAGGCCGCTGTGGACGCGTGGCATTCACTGGTCCTCTCGGGGCCAGGCTCTGTGACTACTGAGATTTGGGGATCTTGCACCTTTTGGCTACCTGCAGGGGTGCTTGGGTCCTCTTTTCTCTGAGGAGGAAACGGAAGTAAAGAGAAGGATGTGACACTTGGGGTGACCCAGAAAGCAGGAGCCGCAGGGACGACTTGGGCTGGGAAGTCGTCGTCATGGCCTTGGAATTTCCTTCTGAGCCGCAGAGTGGCCCAGGTCGGAGGACAGGCCATGGGGTGCTGTCTTTCTGCATCCGGCATCCTCTCGATGTTCCCTGGCTTGGGGGAGATGTGCCACCCGACTTGGATCTCTGTGTCAGGGCCCCTGGCTCGGAGGCTTTTGCGATCTGAATTTTCCAATGATAAAAATTGAAAGGACAGCATTCCGGGTTGTTTTCAGGGAGCATTGGTAATTTCCTAAAGAAAGCATGTCTTGGAATGTTTGCTGTTTTGTGCATTTCTAGTGACGGGCTAATATTTCTCTGTTCTCTCCAAAATGAATATGGATCACAACTTGGTAACTTACTCTGCACAGAGACGTAATCAAGTAGGCACGTGGTAACTAGATTAAAAAACATTTTTGCAGGTCTGTGAACATTACCGTAAATAGCCTTCTCCCCATGCCCATCCCCTCCCTCAGCTCCACCCCCTCCCCTGTGTCTCCCCAGTAGCAGTTTTAGGGTAAATTAGTCTCAAGAAACGGAAGAAATATAGCAGGGATTGATAGACTATTTTTTCAGTTTATATTTTTTTAAAAAACACATGAGAAGATCAATTCGTACAAGTGCATTACATTTCCCAGCCTGGGCAACATAGCAAGACCCAATCTCTACAAAAACTAAGAAAAACAAAAAACAATTAGCTGAATGTAATGGCTCTCACCTATAGTCCCGGCTGCTCAGGAGGCTGAGGCAAGAGGATCACTTGAGCCCAGGAGTTTGAGACCAGCCTGAGTGATAGAGTGAGAGCCCCATCTCAATTAAAAAAAAAAAATTATCAACAGTAAATAATATACTAACAGTAGTATAACTAGGATTATTTCTTCTGAGCTCTTCCTGCATGTGGTATAGAAATGCTTTGGCAAAAGGCAAGTAAAGGGTGAGAAAAGACATCCAAAACGTAGCTAAAACAAAAGGACAGAGAGAAAAAGGAATATAACATGTTGAGAAATATGTGAGACGTATACAAAACAGGGTTGACTTGGTTTTGAATTTGAAAGGAAAATATTCTTAATACAACATATATACCATCTTTAAGAAAAGACTGGTCAAACCTTGAATTCTACTGCTTTCTGTATCCCTATGTGGTCTGGGCAGTAGCAGGTTTTCAAAGTTGCTGTCCTGTGACTGTTTCCAATCTAAGCCTAAGCCAGAAAAAATAAATTCATGCCCTGAACTCAGTTCTCTGTATCTGTGCTGAAAAGGCCACTTGAGGGGTTACCCTTGCCAGTTATTTTGATTGTTTTTTAGAAATGCCCAGGGGGGGAGACACCCCTGCCACATTTGAAAAACAGTTCCCTCCACTGTTGTGAATATATTAGGCCATTAGAGAAAGACTCTATGTATGTCAAACATACATATTTATAAACGCCCCTTTCCATAACCTGTACTCTTGGAATCACTTCTGGTCACACTGGCTTCCCATTAATTCTGTCTGCGGGGAGAGAATGTGGCAGACATATAGTCTCAAGTATTCTGTCATGACGTGTGACAATTCAAATTCTCATTTGTATGTGTGTTAAAGAGTTGATTTTATCCATGAAAAACATAGGCAATCTAAGCAGATTTGCTAAGAAAGAAACTTCGCAAGCTCCATTTCCTATAGCTTATCTCCAACAGTGTCATTCTTCTTTGTAGATGAAGAAGTTTCTTTTCACAATTTTTTAACCAAGAAATAAAACAAAAAGGAACAACATGTTAAATAATATTTGGGTGGGGTGGGGTAGGGAGAAACCTCCCATAAATCTAATACTTTAGCAAATCAACTACTGTATTTTTATTTTTGCCCCTTAATCCCTGTCCATATGTGTAACAGCACAGCTATTTCATAGTCTGCTGTGCTCACTTAAGCTAGTATCATAAATGTTTTCATCTTTACACATAGTCTTAATGATTCAGAGTGTACATACTTGAATACATTATAGCCAACAGCCAAGTTGCATGAATTGGGGTGGGCACCTCACTTCCAAAATAGCTCTTTTGCACGCATCCTTTAGAATCACGGTGTTCTTGGCAGGCCTCTGCTTGGTATAAAATTATGTTGCAATAAGGCGATTTATGGTTAAAATTGTCACCAGCTGACATCTGTAAGAAGCCTGTTTCTCCAAATTTCCTTTGAGGTGATGCCAGAGCTTCAATTGTGCCTGAGCAGCAGAAAATAAAAAAAAGAAAGCAGTATTATTTTATTATACAATTGCTAATATTCAAAAGAAAATTTCAATGTGTCTGGTAAGCCGGACAAAGCTACAGATGTCAACTCTTTCTCTGTACACACCCAAATGGGGCAATCATGATAAGAACAGGATACTCTGATCTTGAAAGTGGAGCAACAGAACAGGTGTTCCTTTTGGGAAATAAACCACAGCAGTGCTGTCAAAAGAAAGTTGGACCTTCCAAAACCATAACGATTCAAAGGTGAGTTTCTGTTTAGATGCACTTCTGGGTGCTGACTTTTTGCGGGGATATTTTGCTTCCTGTAAGAGAGGCATTAAAATATGCAACATTTGCTTGCAAATTTCCCAAGAATTAGTGTTGAGGCTTTGTTGAAGAGAGAAGTTGGAAGACCTTGGGTCTTATTATCTTATTTCATAGTTATTTCCTTACATTGCTGAGCAGATAAGGTGAGATCATTTAATATCATGAGAAATACTTTGTTTTTCAGATGAAAATGAGAACCTCAGGGTAAACTTAAGTATGGGTGTGAACTTTGTGTGCCTTGAAATATCTTGAGAAAACGATATGCCACCTCTTCTTTATTACTATGATGAAAGCTTTATTTGATCCAATAATGTCTTTTGGGGACCAGTTTATTTGCATAAACTTTATCAGGATGTCATGAGTAATTCAAGAGCACATTTATGTACTCAACCTTTTACGATAAAATGAAGCTCAAAGCTTTGTGTTTGAAAGGTGCAGAGAACAAGTAGCATTTCTTTCTTAAAACTCTCCTTCCCATATTCAGAGAATTTTCTCAAACGTATTATAAATGTTTTTAAAAGAACTTCAAAATAATATGCTGATGGCTGTACCATTTTCCTTCTTAAAAATTTCACTCTGTTAATCTTAGCTTCTTTCCTTTAAGAACTGGTTTGCTATAACTCTAAAATCATATCCAAAGCACCAGTGCGATTGCTATTAACTGCCCTATTGAAACTTGAAATTAACATTTTTGCTACATTTTTATTGATGAAGGAATCATATATGTCAGAATAGTGGCAGCTATTTTATTCTACTTTAAAGTTGTGGCTTTCATTGAACAAGGATAGGAGGGTAATTGAAAGGAAGTTCGTGGGTTTTTAAAATTAAGTCACAGCCAGGATACTTTACTACTGGCCAGGCTATGGATTCTAATAGGACCTGAGCCTGTTCTCCTGCTAAGGTAATTAATACCTTGAAGTTAAGAGTTCAGTATGTGAATAAGGATTTTACATAGACCCTTCTTGTATCGACAGCTGCCTGCTTTGACTTGTCCAGTGCAAAATGGCAAGCATTTATACTGGGGTGTTTCCCTCCCCTTTTAATCCCTTTTAATCTCTTCGTTAGAGTGCTTCTGAGTATTTGAAACTTTTCTTGATGATTTGTTCTTAGAGGTGGAGAGTGCTGAGTCATTATCATAATTCAGAATTAAGAGATATTTGTGTCTCCAAAAGACAGCCTGTGGCTCAGTGGTTAGGGCGCCGGCCTCATATACTGAGGGTGGCGGATTCCAACCCGGCCCCGGCCAAACTGCAACAAAAAAAATAGCCTGGCGTTCTGGCGGGTGTCTGCAGTCCCAGCTACTCAAGAGGCTGAGGCAAGAGAATCACCTAAGACCAGGAGTTGGCAGTTGCTGTGAGCTGTGTGATGCCAGAGCACTCTACCGAGGGCGACAAAGTAAGACTCAGTCTCTAAAAAAAAAGAGAGAGAGAGAGATGTTTGCAATCAGCCCCATGTGGGTGGGACATGCTGTTTTGACTTAGATCCCCGAACAAGAAGAGTCAGACTTGGTGGAAGCATGAGAGATTAGCTTCTTTGGGAGAAGGAATAAGGGAATTTTCTTATTGGATTTGTATGACAGCTTTAAACTTGCTGGTGGTCAAGGAATAATCGCTGTTTTCCATCTTTCCTGGAGGGGGCAGTCATGAGAACTGGTAGTAGAGCAAGGAGACAAGTTCAGGCAGGGTCTGCTCCTGTGCATATATTGTCCTTCTGCTTGAAAGTGACCCACCACTGGGGAAAAGGTATCTCTAGCAGGATCAATAGAGTCCTATAAAATAGGAGGGCTAGAAGGAAATTTATGGGTCATCTGGTGCAGAACATGGTGTTAGAGCCCACTAGTACCAGCTTAGGAGGGCCAATTGCAAATGTTGCTGGAATCCATGGCACCAATTATAATATAGAGCCATTATTAAACTTAAATTAGATGAGCTCATCTTTGTATACATTATATGGTAGAACCTGCATGAATTGACCACCCAAGGAACTGTAACACACTTGTCAACATAACAAAGGTGGCCAACATAAGGAACTAGGCCCGCTGAACTGATACATAAATGAGATGCACATTCAGTCTGTGAAAATTAGGAAAACCAGGCCCATGCCTGCTCTATGAAAATTAGTTCAACTTAAGGAAGAAGTCAGTGTAGGGATGTGGTCACCTATGGAGGTTCTGCTGTATAAGGTGGTCAGTGTATGGAGGTCGTCAATTATAAAGGTTTTACTGTATTTAAAAAACCAAGTTAATAAATATTCAAATCTTGTCACTTCCTGATTATTTTACTATACTATTCTCTATGCGGTTGGTGTTGTTTATAGTTCTTATACCTGTATGTTGGAAATACCATCAGTGTTGTCATGGCAGTGGCTTGAAATTAAATGTCGTGAAGGTATTTAGAACACAGCAAGACAATTTATAGCTTGAGCAATCGCCAGCTGACACCAATGAGAAACCTTATTCTTCAAAGACTTTCCTTTGAGGATGTTGCCAGAGCTCCAGCAAATGCTACGAATCAAGCTTTTTTGTTCCAGAAAGCCAGTTGTTTAACATTCCCCAGCATTCATGGGGCCCATCCCATTTATTCTTGCCCGTGAGACTGGGTCACAAAGATGAACACAGACTTGTCTGAAGTCCCGCGCTTGCTGGCAATGCCAAGACTACACGTGGGTCTCCTGGTGCCTGACCCAGGCGCCTGTCTTTCTGTCCCATCCATCAGAGATACCAGTCCTAGAAAGCACAAGGGACATGGGGCAGGTTTAGCTGTGGGCACTTGTCTCTAGGGATCTTATGTTTTGGTGACAGCATTGTAGAGACTTGGGTCAGAACCAAGCAGGGGATAATTAACACAGAAATCCGAGTCATTTCCAGATGGGTGATCGTCTGCTCTCTGGTGATGAGCTTAGGAGAAGAGGAGGCAGAGATGGGATCTTGAACTCTGTCCCTAATGCAAGGTGCTGCAGTCACTGAATGGACAGATGAGCAAAGAATGAATAACACTTAGCACCACCTGATTGTATGTGCAATAGAATCTCTGTGAGGTGACCAATCAAGGGACATAACAAATTGGTTAACATACAGAAATGGTCAACATAAGGCATTAAGGCTACTATACATACACGTGGTAAATGTGTGGTCTGTGAAAATTAGGTCAACTTGAGGAAGTGGTCAGTGTAGGGAGGTGGTCAGCTATGGAGGTTCTTCGTATACGGTCATTTAGTTTATGTCTCCCCCGTTAGAATGTGAGGTCCGTGAGGACAGGGACCTTGTCCTATATGCTGCTGTACACCCAGCTCCCAGAATAGTGCCTAGCACAGAGAAAGTGCTCAATAAATATTTGCAGATGAGTAAAGGAGCCTATTTTGCCCAGAGGAATGTCCATGTGGCGTCCAGTGTAAGGGACCTCTAACCCTTGTCTACCTGCTACACTCTCCTGACCACCATTCTCTTCCCTCTTAGATGACGGAGGGCCGTCGATGTCAAGTACATCTTCTTGATGACAGGAAGCTGGAACTCCTAGTGCAGGTAAGCTGCTTTTGGTCAACTCTCTGAGTTTCTGCAGAGATTGGTGTGATTCAACCTTGGATTTTGCTGGGGACTTGATAGGGAGATTGGGAACTGCTTTTTGGGTGAGAATGACTAGTCGGTCTCAGAGGGATTAGAGTGTGTGCTATTTTTTTTTTAGTTTATTCTGCCTCTGTGTACCCTGGTGCTCAAAGCGTTCAAGGCCAGATGTGTATCTTACCTATTGTTACAAATCTCTAGGAAAGGAAACTGCACACCTGCCCTTAGCTATTCTTTTTGCTCAGACAGAGTTAGCCACCATATAACCTAAATAACTCAGGCTGTAACTGACACTGATTTAGTCTTCCTTGCTTACCAAGGATGGAAAATAATTCATTCTTTTCAAGTTCAGTTTTGACAGTTGAGAAGAAAGACACACCCGTTTTCCCTCCCAGGGCTGAGCAGCCCCTTGTCACCCCATCCCTAGTGGTCACTGTTAAGCATCTGGAGAAACTGAGATGCGGGAAGTCAATCAGTTCATCCCTAAGTAAAAGCACGTCGGTGTCACCAAGGTCAGAGAAGTAATAGGTCTCGTTGACCCTTGCCTTGGTCAGCTTGCTCTTGGAGAGATCATTGTCTGACCTGAGCCTAAAGGATGGTGATGTTTCCAGACCTGATTAAAGAGTTTACCCTGCCAAACCTGTTGTTGTTCAGTTCTAACTTGTGTTACATTCGCTTGGTATTCTCAAATGTCTTAGGATGTTGGTCCCATCCTCCATTACATTTTCCTATGAAGAAGCCACAGTTCCCAGGGGGGAGAGGGGTTGAAGTGTGCCCACCTGCTCAATCACGGGGACATGATACAGCCTCAGGGGGGACACTCACACAGACACGCGTCTGGTGTTACCTGGTGCATGCTGCTTCAGTTTGAAAATGTTCAAAATGATGACTGTCAGAGTGAGTACTTTCAGTAGGAGTCAAGTGAGAAAGAAAAACTTCATAGATGCGATATAAGAAATAGGAAAAATAGGAACTCTATCTCTCCCCGTACTCATTCAAGAGCTGTGCCCACTTGGGTGGGTTTCTTGGCAGCATTTTTAATATTTATATTTCTTGCATGGTTGTAATGATAATACAGCGTGGACACCCTTTATATGTATGTTTTGTGTTTCTACTTAATATTGTCCTCACTAGCATTTTCCGAGTTGCTATAAATTGTCACATTTGTGAATGAGTGTCCAAATTCCAGAGATGGCTGTACTATTATCATCTAATCATGCTGCCTTTGGAGTAGAGTTAAGGGTTTTGGGTTTTGTTTAGTTGTTTTGTTTTTTCATAGTTTTCCCACTCTTACCAGTAAATGCTGTGATTATCATATTCCTATGTGTGGAGTTCACCCACGTTTTATGGCCGATCCAGCTGGATTCCACGGCCGGTAGTCCTTCAAAGTCAAACTTGTGGTTTGGATTTGGGGAAAGTATAAAGTTGAGCGAGATCTCTTAATTAGCAGAATCATTAGCTAAGATTGAGAATCAATAGGAGGAATTTTTAGGTGAGTTATCTGCTGTGTTTTATCTGCTTTTCTTAAAGCTTTGGGGGCTTAGAAAGAGGCAACTATCTGGGATAGGAAATGGGACCTAAACGTGGCAGTTCTCCTGGCCTTGAGAAAATAGGAATGAGGGTGGCTGAGATGAACGCAAAGCACAGAAAATATATTTAATTACTGATGCCATTAAACTTTGGAACAGTTACCCTCAACCCTCTAAGGAAAGGCTATTTAGGCCGAACCAGAGTTCACGGCCTTCCCACCTCTTGAGAGAAATCACGTCATCACGTGGTGTTTCTTCCTTCCCCGACATCACTGTCCTTCGCACACGCCCACCCCTGCACCAGGTTAGTTTCCGTCTTAATTCACCACCTGGAAGACACTTTCCCACCCTCGCCAGGGCTTGCCCTGTCCCTCCCAAGTCTGGTCTCAGCTGCTCCTGCCCTGAATTTCTGTCTTACAGGGAGCCACACCACATCGCCACTGTTTATCTATTTGCCACTTCCAGTTTGAGGGCTGCGTCTGTGCCTTGATCGCTGTTTCAGTAGTCCCACCCCAGTGCGTGACATAAAGATTTGTTGCATGAAAGAATGCATAAAGAATGCATAAAGATTTGTTGCATGACAGAATGGATGAACCCTCAGATGCCGCCGTATCATTTCCCCCAAGGCCTCTTGCCATAGTACCAACTGTTTTGGGAGGGGGTTTAGCTTCACGCTATATATATTCGTAAAAGGAAGGGTTCCAATCCCACTGTGGACTGGGCTTCAGCAAAACCTGGAGAAACCAAATTAAAACTACTGGACAAAAGCCAACTTAAATACATGACCCTTCTTTTCCACCAGAAAGCTGTTACCTGGGATCACACACTTAGGCAGCACCCTTAGTAAAGGGACTCTGTTCACTAGCTCGTCTGAACCCATCTCTTGCTTTAATGGTGTAAGATATTTTGACCTTTATTTATTCCCTTTCATTTATTCCCTTTCTTTTTGACATTTTATATTTATAGAATGATAACCTTCAGATTCATTTATACTTCAGTCCCTAAAATGTGTTAACTACTGAGAACATTGTTGTTAAGAACAATCTCAGAATGTTCATAATAAGCCTTAGAACTGTAAGCGGTTCCCCATAGGAACTGTATTAAAGGGCCAGGGCATTAGGAAGGTTGAGAACCACTGCCCTAGATGAAGCAATGGCTTTCCTGAGCTCTTATTCTGGAGAGCTGGACATGGGAGGGCTGGAAAAGACCCCTATATTGACCTTCTGAGGTTTGCAGGTGCAAAGGCAGGTTTGGAGGAAGTGTTTATCTCCCCAGGCAAAATAAACGGTTTCCCTCAAAGGTGACAGAAGGGCATTACAAAGAAGTGTCAGAAGTGGAAGATTCGTTTTGTAGTTACTGACTTTTGCAGTAGGCTGAGAGAGTCCTCAAAGGCCTACACCTCAGATCTTCAGAAGCAGGGAAACTTCTACGGCATCCGTGTTGGACAAGCAATCTGAGTTGGCCTCAACAACCGACTCGCGGAGAATTGCTTCCTGCCAAGAGGGTGCTGGTAGCCAGACGGCCACACAGATCATTTCACGAAGGGCTATAAACCCAGCTAGTGGGTTTACATTCTGAGTGTAACATTTCCCTTCTCTGGGCTGCAGAGAAAAAAGGCTCTCATGCTAACATTCAGTGCTTATTCTGCAAAGCACTTGGATGAAGATTATCTAGTGAAATCTGTGCTTGCAAATCCCTGCTTACCCTGAGCGGATCCCACATCGCCCGTGCTGGGGAAGGACAGAGGGTCAAGAGTAATACACTTGGAAATGATATTTAACAGCTCATCCCTAAATCCGCAGGCAATGTCTTCACAGCCATGTCTTTACGATGTAGCTCCAAATAGAAGTATTCAAATTCCACGTGAGGACAGCTGGAAGATGAAGAGCATTCAACCACAGACCAGGCCTTCAACCTTGGTCTCAGACACGTGGCCGGTCGCCCGGCCAAACCACCCTGCTCTCCAGCCCACAGGCGATGTCTTTTGCTCCGTCTTCCAAAATTGTTTCCACCAGTTAGAAATGTACTCAAAAAACCTTCCTCAAGTTGGGAGAGGCCACCCCACCTCTGTCCCTGTGTCAGCCTCTTCCTGGGGCTGCATAGGCAGATAAGAGGGGTTGAGCAGATCGTCCGTGAAACTGAACGTTAATTCTTGTGCCTTTCTTCCTTTAAAATTCTTTTCGTTTGTTTCTTCTTTTCCTGATCTGAATGCGTAAGTAGGAGAGCATTTTGAAAGCAAAGAAAGGAAAACGTGTGCGTTAGCTCCAGGGGGAATAATTTAAGGCTTTGAGAAGAATTTCCGGACAGTGAGAGTCCATAGATGGAACACAGGAAGCCGTTAACGGGGAAGATTCTGGACTCGTTCGCTGGGCTTCTTAAAAATAGAAAAGGTTTTCACTAGAATGGAATGGCTGAGGTGTGGCTCTTCCTTATTAGGTTCTCTCGAGGTTTATCATTCCGTGCGATGTCCCATGTCATGGGATGACAGCAGCCCAGCAGGAGAAACAGACATTTGCCTTCCACTCCTGGGGACGCCTCGTTTTCAGCATTTTCCCCTTCTTTTTGGATGGGTCAATATTAGACTCCATTGGCAGACTTTCTTCCCTTTGGTAATGGAGGTTTACACATCAGAGGCCGGTCTCTCTCCCCAGTTCTGCCCAGTGAACCTCACTTCCAGCCTTAAGGAGCTGCCCAGCATCGGGAGGCTGAGTTCCAGTTCCCAAGTTGCCCTGAGGTTACAAGGTCTGTCCCCCTCTGACCCAGGGCCTCTGTGGTCCTCGGCAAGACACTTACAATTGTCTCCTTCTCTTCAAATAGAGGGCCACAGTGTCCTCATGATCCTGAGAAGTGGAATAAACATGTGGCCACTCAGCAAAACGTAGCCAGTGTAGACTGAGGCACATGTAAGTATAAAACCCACACCCGATTTAAAGATTGTGTATATTAACAAAAGTAACATGTCATAGTAATCACTTTTGTATTGATGATTCCATGTTAAAATAACAAGATTTTGCATGTTATGTCAAGAAGGTATATGATGAGTCTTGCCTGTTTCTTTACAATTTTTTGAATTATTTTTTATTCATTTATTTTTAGAGACAGGGTCTCAGCCTCTTGAGTAGCTGGGACTATACGTGCACACCATCACGCCCAGCTACCTTTTTTTTAATAGTGGATGAGAGGGGCATATTTCCCACTTTGTTGCCTAGGCTGGTCTTGAACTCCTGGCCTCAAGTGATCCTCCTACCTTGGCTTCCCAAAGCTCTGGGATTACAGGGTTGAGCCACTGTACCCAGCCTCTTGTTCCTTTCTTAATATGGCTACTTAAAAATTAAATTTCTATTTTGGGCTCCTTTTATGAATCCCACTATATGTTTATTAGACTACTGTCTGCAAAGGATAGAAAAAAATAAAAAGAGGAAAAATGTTCATAAAATTGTTTAGGGCTACCCTGATAAAATACTGGATGTTTGGCATAATAATGACTACATTTTACAATCTTTTATCAGATTAATATGGAGCATATCTTATTTAACCCTCCCAGTAACTGTAAAGTAGCTGCAATCTCAGATAAACAAACAGAAATTCAGAAAAGTGAAATAACTTGCTCAAGGTCACATAGCTTCCTGGGCATAGGTCTTCTGACATTAGATCCCATTGTCTCTTTACCTGAGACATGGTCATGATACAGATCAGCAGTAACGTGGTTACTCTGCTGGCCCTGGCACCAGCATCCTATAGGGTGGAAGTTAAAGACTTTGAACCTTATCTCAGATCTGCGCCTGAAGATGGGTTTCCCCGGGTCATTCAGTCCTTTGAACCCAGTTCCTAATCTATCTAGTAAAGATTTAAACCTGGGACACATGACACTCAGGATGCAGGATTTGCACATCCTGGGTAAGGCTATCAGGTGTGGAAGAAACTTCTGGAAAAGTAGATGAAATAATTGTTGCCTTCCTATTGCTTTTCTCTGTCTGCCAACGATGCTGGTGATATTCTGTCCTAAAGCTAATGTGTGTCAATAGGGGCTGTCATTAAAGTATCATTGACAGCAAAGTAAGTGGCCTCCAATGAGCTGGAAGAAAAAAAAAATCTGTGACTTTTTAAAACAGCGAGAGCTCTGATAGGGCTAGTGGAATAAATGAGCAGATTTGCGGTCTTTGCATGTGGGCGCACCCATGTCCACACTCAGCCTCGTGGCCCAAGTTCAGCTACTTCTCTCGTCAATAATATTCTTCTGGCTCCCTCTCCTCTCGCTCTCTCCTTGTCCCTCCCCCTTTCCCCCACTCTTTCTCTCTGCCCCCCCTCTCTTTCCCTCTCTCTCTTTCTCTTTCTCTCCCCCCTCCTCCTCAGTGGTGCTCTGCGGCATCCCCCGCCAAGAAAGACCTGTTGTACAAATAATAAGAGTCATAATATTCTTCTGTAAAAATGCACAGGATTATTCTGTACCAGGTAAACCAGGAATTCCCCCAAAGCACAGGTTGCAGAGGAAAGAACACAGAGTTGGTTCCATACCTCCTGGCCGGGCCAGGTGGGCAGGTGGGTCCCTTTTGCTCTGCCCGCTGGGCTGTCCTACTGGGGCGCACTCCAGATCTGCCGTCTGCTCCTGTCTGGTCTGTTACCAGGAGTCACCGTCTCAGCCAAGGGCTGAGGAGCTGGGAGCAGACAGAGGGGCTCAGCGTTAGGGACCTTCTGTCGTGGACCTCCCAGGCCACCAGGTCACCTCATAAAACAAGAGCCAGAGGGGCCTCAGACAGCACTGCTGTGGGCTGACCTCACACTTCCCCCTGATTGCCATCATCATTTATGAGTCTCCTCTCTGCAAAGCCTGCAAAGCTGGGCACATCACCAAAGGAGCAAAACAGATGTCTTCCCAGCCCCTGGGGGTGGCTGATAATATTTAACATTTGAAAGGCACATGGTGGAGAAAGAAATGTTAAGATAGGGACTCGAGACAGAAGCTAATGATAACTCCACTTAGAATCAAAAGTTCATTTTCTGGTTTGGAGGAATAAGAAATAATCCATGAAGTACACCCTTAGGGGACACAGGCAGCTGCGAAGTTTCCCCCTTGATGAGGGCTACCCTGATCTCCCTTCTCCAGCGAGGGCCTTTGTGGAAAACTTGGTGAGCTCTTTCTGTGCTGGCTGAGAACAAAGGCGAATCCCAGTTTCCCCAAGGGGCTGTGAGAGAGGGCTGAGTGGCAGGAAAGGCAGATTGATGCAATCCTCTGGGGACACCCCCCCCCCCGCCCTCCCACACACACACATCCTGGACCAGACAGCTCAGCCAGGCACAGGGGGAGGAGACAGAGGCGGCCATCTCCGTCTCCCTAGCTGGCAAGTGGTCCAGGCTGCTGGTTGCCTGGCAACACCCCTCCCTCCTCCCTCTCCTTTCTGGACCATCTCCATTGCTGTGTCCTGTTTCCCCTGGATGTTGATCTTAACCTCTCACAAAAAAGTATTCCTTGGGAGCATTTGAACTTGCCAGTATCTGGCCAACTTTGTCCTGCTAAGAGGGCAATCTCATGTGGCTCAGAGAAGGGGGAGAGAAGAAAGGAGAAGAAAGACGTACCTTTCAGGGAGTTGTGTGTGTGTGAAGTGAGGGAAGAAAATCGTCCACTCAACACACAGCGCAGTTCAGCAAAGTGTGACCAATTGTGTGTACATGAGAAAAACGCTCACACATGCACTCACCTCTAAGACACGGGTGGAAATGGAGGAAGAACTGACCATCTCGGGAAGGGTGTGGCTGCAGGAATCTGAGGGTTAAGAACTCTGAGGCTGTCCTTGTTTGGGTTTTTTTATCCATAACTCGAAGATTGGTTTCTGGCACGTCGCTCAATTGAAATACTTGTTTATTTGGTAAACACTTATGATTGGTCTACCACTGTGCTGCTCAGATCTCACTGTCCCTCTGCGGGGCTAAGAGTTCACGTCTGGAGGTGGGGACTAGTAACGTAGGCTCCACCACTTGTTTCAAGTCTGGGCGTTTCTAGAATGCCTGAGCGTTGTCACTCAGCTCTGCCATGGCCGGGACTGCTCCCCTTCCCTCTGATCTCTGCCCGCTGAACCCTGTCCTCTCCGGTAAGGAGGTGTCCAAGGGGGTCTAGGGCAGCTGCTCCATTCATCTGGAAGCCTCTGCTGCCGCTGTCCACCTGGGCCCAAAGAAAGAAGGAAGGAAGCTCCTTTCCTGGGAGAGAAATGCAGCTGTCGGGTACCGGAGACCATGAAGGAGGGGACTGCAGGGGTGGGGAGATCTCAGCTGCTCTGTGTCTGTCCTGACTCTTCTACCCCTGTAGACCTTCCCCATAGCCTTGAACTTGTTTTCGGGTTCCTTGCTGGTCTGGAGCAGACCTGGCAGTTCGGCTGTCAAAACCAAATGGAAGTTTCCAAATCTTGCCAGTCTCGCCCACAACCACCCCAGCTGTCTGCCAGGTCTTTGTGACAGACCCCGCACCAGCCGGAGCCTCTCAGGACCTGAACATGCCATCCCCCCTCCTCCTCTAATCCACGCCATCTTGTTCTCGCACCTGTTTGGAGAGCAGGCCCACGATTCTCTGGCTCTACCAGGCCTTAGAGCCCAGGCCCCTCTTGGCTTATTCCTCAGCTCCATCCCCATCCTTGGGTCTCCCAAGGGAACAACCACCCTCCAGTTGACACCCCAGTGTTGACGTTTTCCACCTTGGACTCAACAATGTCCCTGTGCCCCTTGTCACTGCGCTGTCTGCCTGGAGCCCTGGGGCAGCAGCTCTCCGACCTCCCTGAGTCTGTTTCTGGCCATCCCAGTTTGCTGCTCTGTGACGTGGCCCAGCTAGGAAGCCTTCGGGAGCTCATCCTTTTTTCTTTTTTTTTTGTAGAGACAGAGTCTCACTTTATCGCCCTCCGTAGAGTGCCGTGAAGTCACACAGCTCACAGCAACCTCCAACTCCTGGGCTTAGGCGATTCTCTTGCCTCAGCCTCCCGAGTAGCTGGGACTACAGGTGCCTGCCACAATGCCCGGCTATTTTTCTGTTTTTGCAGTTCAGCCGAGGACAGGTTTGAACCCACCACCTTC
>CAUYON010121918.1:0-15994 GCA_963573935.1 Arctocebus calabarensis
TGTCCGTTTCACTGTTTTCAGAATGTGTCATACGCTTGTTCTGCTGACTCCTGTCCCACGTGCACACTGCCTGGTAGACAGTGAGGGGTGAACCGTTCCAACACCACAGCACAGCGGGATTGCTGCTGTGCAAGGCCTCCCGGACCTCCCCTTGTGCGTGTCACACACAGCACGGTGCCTCGCACAGTGGTCACGAGTGTGGGCAGCTGTGTGTGTGGGGAAGGTTCTGTCACATACTTGTGCCTCTCGAACCTCCCTTGTCATCGTACTTGCACAGCATTCTCAAACACCACTTCAAAATGGTCTTGCACTCCTTGAATGACAACTGTGCTCCTGCCATTTTCTTTGACTGTCCTGTCGTGTGGTGACACCGGCATTCATCTGATTGATACCATTTTTTAGCGAACGTCATACTTCACATTGTGACCATAATTCAATTCAACTTTAAAAGTAATACATAGATAATATTTAAAACATGTACATATGTTTTTGGCACCCCTTACTATATAGGTAACAGGAAGATTAACAAATACACAAAAATAAGTGCCAACTTGTATGCACCCATTTTACAGACATGGGTTTTGTAAACGAGTTTGGGATAGAGTTGGATTAAGCATGAGCGTGAATGTGTGTTGTATATGTCTGTGTGAGGGGGGTAACTATTAATTATATCTAACATTCACTGTGGCCTTGTGTGGCATTCTTGCTTTAACTTCCAAATACCCCTTTATAAGTAACTGGTAAAATACTTAGCCAGGGTGCCATAATGAATTACTGTTGTAGCCGAAGCAAGAAACAGGACATGTAGGTAAGTCTTTTCTAGCTTGTTTAAGGTGGTTATATTTTCTTTTAGGCTTTGGAAATCATTGAAACAACTCTCGGATCATTTGGCGGAAACCAGGGAATAATTGTAATGTCTGGCCACAGAACTGAAGCTGAGTAAGGAGGGAAGTGAGGACACAGGGAGGGTGTGGGTGAGTTGAAAGGTGACACACGGAGTATGGTTCCAGTGAACGGGGCCCCAGTGGCCCTGCACTTTCCATCCACCTAAAGCTTCCTGGGATAGAGACAGAAGTCCATGCTCCTTAAAGCCTCACAGTCAACTCCCTATTTGACCCACAGAGCCACATGCCTGGAAAAGGTTTTAGAATTAAAACTTTCTTCTAGTCTTCCCGTCATCAGTTCCTCAGTAAACTGTGCCTCTTTCTTTGAAATTAGGAGTAATCATAGTGATAGCCTTCCCTCAAAGTGTCAGAATTCTCAGTAAGTCAGGAGGAAGGAGTCTGCTTACAGGAAGCCAGGGCCAGCCATTGTCCTGCGACACTGTCCTTAGATTTTCATCCGTTAGCTCACTGCTTGCAAACCCCGAGGGCAGGGATTCCGTTTTGTTCAGAGCCCAAGCATCCGGACTTAGCACACAGGAGGCCCTTAATAAACCATTCTTGAATGAATGAATGAACCTCAGCGTTTCCCAGGTTCAGTGAAAAGTCCGGCAAAGTGACTGTGAGACGTGGGGAGAAGAGACTTTTCCGTGGATAAAACCAAGGATCTGCACAGTTCTCCCCACGGGTCTGTGTGGTGGTCCTTGCAGCCCATGTCAGCGACTTAGAGCATTAGCGCCAAAGGTGCAGGCAGTTGTCCTGCTGCCTCCTTGGACAGGTCCCACTGATTGACAGGTACACTTTCTGATGCGCAGTTTATCTGGCTTTAGCTTGAAAATAAGCATAACGTACTGCTATTCAGGGATTCTCAAATCCCTCCTCTTTTTGCTCCAACCCAAGTCAAAGCTGGCAGCCTAACTCTTTCAGCCTTGTCTTCTACAAATTTCCCCAACTGGCAAGTTTCATTAGTTTAATTTTTTTTTTTTTTTTTTTTTTTGGAGACAGAGCCTCAAGCTGTCACCCTGGGGTAGAGCGCTGTGGCATCACAGCTCACAGCAACCTCCAATTCCTGGGCTCAAGCGAGTCTCCTGCCTCTGCCTCCCAAGTAGCTGGGACTACAGGCGCCTGCCACAACGGCCGGCCATTTCTTGGTTGCAGCCACCATTGTTGTTTGGCAGGTCCAGGCTGGATTCGAACCCGCCAGCTCAGGTGTACGTGGCTGGCGCCTTAGCCCGTTGAGCCACAGGCACCGAGTCCATTAGTTTAATTTTTTAAAAAGAAGTGAGGCTTACTCTCGCCCAGGTCGGAGCGCAGTGAGGGATCATAGCTCACTGCCTACTCCAACTCCGGGATCAGAGTCCTTCCACCTCAGCCTCCTGAACAGCTGGAATTAGAGGCCTGTACAACCACACCTGGCTAGTTTTTTTTTGTTGTTGTTGTCTGTTTGTTTTTTTAGAGAGAGGGTCTTGCTATGTTGTACAGGCTGGTCTCCAACTCCTGTCCTCAAGCAATCCTTCTACCTTGACCTCTCAAAGTGGTAGGATTACAGGTGTGAGCTCCCCCACTCACCTTTTATTTTCAAAAGGAATATTTTTTAAATGTCTCTCTAAAAGCAACTTAATTTTTTATAGCTTCGTAAGATTTCCCCCATTGGAATAAATCTCCCAAATCACAGAAAACAGTGGTTGGACCCATATTATCTCTCAATATGGTGTTTGGAAAATAGTTTTAACACATTGGAAATCATGGCCAAATTCACCGCTGGGACCCGGTTTGGTCTAACCACGCCCTGCGCGTGGGGGACTCGGCCGCCACGCTTCAGCTTTGCATGGAGGACGAGGGTGACGGCCGTTCTCGCCCTGGTCCTTGCACAGTATCGATCCAGTGCTTGCATCCAGATCTACAGGCACTGGATCAATACCGGCGTCGTGAATTAACATCTCCTCGGGAACGTGCAGCTGGGGGCCGGGTGGCAGGTGCGAGGGACAGCGACCCGCGGGCAGGCCTGGACCCCGCGCCTCCGCCCGCCCGCCTTCCACAAAGCCGCTCGCGGGCCTGGTGACTCGGGGTCCCGGGGAGCCCCTCTTCTTCCCGGGGGTCCTCCCGCGGCCGGGCCCTTCCAGCCGGGCAGGCCGGGTGCCCACCCCCGCGGCCCCTCGCCGGGCGGCCGTCCGGAGGGATTTGTCAGCGCGCCCTATATAGCCGCCGACAGCTGCCATCTGTTAAGTTTAGAAACCCCGCCGCTCCCCCTCCGCGTGAAGAAGCCGGTCCTGGCCATTAAGCCAGGAAGGGCCTCTGTGAGGACGCCGCCGGCCTCGGGCAAGCTGGCTCCCCCGGCCCGCAGCCGCCGAGTCTGGAGCGCAGCGTCCCCGCTCCCGCCCCGGGCGCTCCGGCGCGGCCCGCGGGCAGGTGCTCCGGGGACGGGAGGGAGGGTCCGGGGGCAGGTGCTCCGGGGACAGGAGGGAGGGCCCGGGGGCAGAAGGGAGGGTCCGGGGACAGGAGGGAGGGCTCCTCCCAAGGGCCCCTCCCTCCACGGGGGTCAGTGAAGAGAGAAACGGCGGCCTGGGCGCCACTTCAATGCATCGCATTTCAGTTCTGCAAAGGCGAAGTGTAAATTGGGCTGGAATCTGATCGTGAATCAGAGCAGACGTCATGATTAATTTATCACCGTGCTCCAGATACATCAGCTAAAATAATATGCGTTTAAAGGAATGGTTCCTCCTGCCTCTGTGTTTGTCGGTGAACTCTAAGGAATAGATCAGTAGGGAAATAAAGGAACTTAACATTCCACCCTCTTGTACTGGCAGAGCATGAACAGAATTAAACATTTTCAAACAGGTCTCTGCCACCATTTGGAATTAAATTTGCCCACTCACACTCTGTATCAGCCTCCCCTCCGCATTCCCTGAGTGGGGAAGAGCCTTTTCATATTTCAGGCAACGTTCACAATGCCTAAGGTTCTAGTTTCCAAACTAGCTTCTTATCAGAATTTTCTAGGACCTTGATGCTGAAAGTGTGCTCCATGAAGCCACAGGACAAAATCACTTTTGAGACTGTTAGGAATACAGAGTCTCAGCAACCCCCAGACCTTCTCCATAGGAATCTACCCTTTTAACATTAAAGTTTGAGAAGAATCGAGCTACTTTTGTTGTTGTTGTTATTGTTTGGGGTTATTTATTGTTTGGGATTGTTTATGTGTAGAAATGGAGGCCTTGCTGTGTTGCCCAGGCCGGTCTCAGACTTCTGGCCTCAAGTGATCCTCTGCCCTCAGCCTCCCAAAGTGCTGGGATTACAGGCGTGAGCAACTGTGCCAAGATTTCTTCCCTCCCTTTTTCCCTCCCTTCCTCCCTCCCCTTCCTTCTTTCCTTTCTTCTCTCTCTTTCTTCCTTACCTAGAGAATTAAAGTTAGTTTTATTCTGTGTCTTACTGATGATTATAACCTTGGCGAGTTTCTGTTAGATTGCTCCCAATCCAGTTTTTTACAACCACAAATAGTCTTGCAGAGACATCTGTTTAGTAAGTAGCCCAAGTGATTCTGTTCAGTAAGTAGCCCAAGTTGAGCAGTCAGGTCTAGAGGTCACTGGTCTCTGAGGGCTGAGGTTCAGATAGGAGCCAAATTTATTCAATCAGTTGAACTATCTTAAAAGTTGAGTACAGGTGAGTTTAGCTGTGTAGTCATCCTCAAGTGATCGATGCAAGAAAGCTTATTAATCCTTTAGTGAAAGAATGACACAGTTAGTGCTCCAAGTAGGGAAGCTCACAACTAGGAAGGAGGGTTTCTTCTTATGTAACTGGCTCGTTCCCTCCCAGGCTGAGTATGGGCCTGAGAAAATCTTCAGCTTGGCCGTCAAAGCCACACCCCGCCCCATTCAAGTGTTCTGACTTTATTTACAAAAGTACCTTTCATTCACAGGGACACAAAAGTCCTTTGTGCTAATGCACAGTGCTGTCCTGGACTGCACCGTGTCTCGTTCTGGACTTCACAATGAAAAAGGGATGCAGGGATCTTGGCAGAAGTTCAGAAGAAATTTACAAAGGTTATGTCTTAAATTCAAAGCAAATCTTCAAATTGTGCGGCATTATCTACAAAAGGGGCATGAAATGAGTGTCAACTGTAGCTTGAGAAATTTTTACTTTAAGACAGAAAAAATTATTGTAGTAATGGGTGCAAGAAGAAGAAAGACTGTATCCACACCGCAAGCTCTACCTGGGTTGTACATTATAACCACCTGGAGAGATTTTTTAATCCTAATGTCAATTAAGTTGGGGCTTTGTGGCTGGAAGCCAGGTGTCAGGAGTTTTTCCAAGCCTGCAGGTGAGCCCAACGTGCCTGCAGTTCCCCTTGAGTGTTTCTGCAGCTTTAAAGTCATTCTGATTCAGCAGGTCTGGAATGGGGCCAGTGTTTCCACTAGTCTAAAAAGCACCTGGGTAATGTGGACACCCTGGCCCATAGACGAGGCTTTGAGTAGCAAGGGGCTAGAGAAGTTTGAAGCTGGACTAAATTCTCAGGAAGGGTCCTTTCAGGCCACCTCAAAGTCCATATGGCTTTATAACTGTGGCCAACATACAAAAGAGAAAACATTAACCATCACGTAAACCCATGAAAAGAAAACCTGTGTAAAGAACAATGCTCTGAATGAAAACATTGAACAACCAACAGTGCCTCCTAGAACTGGGAATTATTTATGGGAGAACTGAAAGGGCAGAAATGGCTCCAGACATAACATAGGTACCGACTCTCACGTTACAGGTTCCTCAAGAATGGCTTTAGTAGTTGCAGAGCTGTCAGTGTGCGTGCTTGTCTGGAGCAGATGGTTAAGGCCGGGCGGTGTGCTATTGGCATTGGTGCGTGCTCAGTAACATCTGGGCCAGTGCTGAGCTGTCTGAGAACCCAGTTTCTGGGAGTTCTGAGAAAGCCAGCTACTTTGCCAAGAGATCTCATTCAGTTGTCAACATGAAGGCGCATGTAGGTACAGTCAAATTTAAACATGTTAAAATTAAGAACGTCCACAGTTAACATGTATAGTTAGCCTAAATGACAGGGTTTTCATTTAATACTCTCAATAACCTTATGGATAATTATTAATATATCTATTTCCCAGATAAGATGACAGAGCTTAGAGAAGGCAAGACACTTGCCCAAGGCCACACAACTATAAAGCGGCAGAACCAGGATGGGAACCCACCTCTGTTTGATTTCAGAATCCCCACCCATGCGATAACAATCTAGCTTGCCATTTGGAATTTTCTATGGCTACGTCTGCAGTTTGTTCATATTTTCCTTAGGCCTTGGTCTAAATGTTTTTCAAAAGCAGCCTTTTAATTTTTTAATTAGCTTGGTTCTCCAAAGAGAAAGCTCTTTAAAGGTCAGATGTTAACTTAATCCTCTTTGGGTTATCATTGAAAAAGATCAGAGGAATTGACCTTGACAAAACCCCTCTGAGGCTTGGGGGCAGACGGTCTCTTCAATATCAGTGAACACAGATAACTGCCCTGACCCAAGGGGCATTTTCTATGCCTTTGATAGCAGGCAGATTTGTTTTTCTTGACAAGACCTGGAGTAAAAAGACTTAATATCCATCCTCAATGTGAATGGAATCGTGTCCTGCTGACATTAGATCCTCAGCCCCCGGGAACACCAGGCTGGCCGCTGAGGGGCTGATTAGGCCGACTGATCAGAATGAGCGTGACAGGAGCCCAGTTACACCCCCAGGAAGGGCGGGCTGATCTCACGCTGGTCATCCCGCCTTCGCTGCAGAGACACACAAGTCTCACAGTTCGCACAACCCTTCCAGAAGGATTTCCAAGATACCAATCTAAGTCTGAGAAGAACAGAGATCTACCAGCTTTGAGTTGACACTGTAACAAAGAGTTTTATACCTGACAAACAGAAAAGCGTTGCAGGCCCTGTGGCCCAGCTGCTCTCCTGACCATCACAGTTTAACTCTTCAATCTCCCCTAACCCGATTTGTGTTTCTATCACTTGTAACCAAGAAAGTCATGGCTCCTTCAGAGTGGGATTGGCCCCTCCCACTTCAGTTTTAGTACCTTTTTCTCTGAAGTGAACACATGGTACTTTTCTAAGGTGACAGTTTTCTCCCATTTTTCTTTTTTTTTTTTCATTTATTTTTTATTTGTAGCTATTCATGAGATACACGTGCAATTTTGCTGCGTTGATACATAGTGCTGTCGTGAAGTCTGGGCCTTTAAACAATTAAACTCAGTGATCTATCACTAAAGCCACACACATCGTACCCACCGAGCAACCTGCTATCATTAACCTGTCTCTGACGCCAACCCTCCAAGTCCCCACTGTCCACTGTTCCCCACTCTGCTTCCCTGACTCCCACTGAGGAGAACATGCAGTGTTTTTCTGCGTCTGAGTTCTTTCACTTCAGTCAATGGCCTCCAGTTCCATACGTGTTGCTGCAAAAGACACAATTGCCTTCAGTTTTTACATCTGAATAGTATTCCATTGTGTGTGACCACGTTTTCTTTATCCATTCACCCTTTGATGGACACCTAGGTTGAACCTACATCTTTGCTATTGAGAACAGAGCTAACATAAACAGGAACGCATGTATCTTTTTTTTTTTGTATATGCCTATTGATTTCTTTTCCTTTGGGTAGATACCCAGTAGTGGGATTGCTGGATAGGATGGCAGTTCTATTTTTAGTTCTTTGAGAAGTCTCCAGACTATTTTCCTAGAGGTTGCACTAATTTATATTCAAGTCTTTAATCCATATTGGGTTCATTTTTGAATATGATGAGAGATAGGATCCAGTTTTATTCTTTGCATATCATAAAAGATGCGTTTTCCCAGCATTGTTCATTGAGAAGGATGTCCTTTCCCCAGTGTATGCTCTGTCAACTTCATGGCTTTACTTCTGGGTTCTCTATTCTGTTCCATTGGCCTATGTGTCTATTTTTCTACCAGTTCGTCTATTTTTCTACCAGTTCCATGCTGTCTTGGTTACTGTGGCTTAATTTGAAGTCAGGTGATACTATGCCGCCAGCTTTGTTCTTTTTGCTCAAGATTGCTTGGCCATTTAAGCTCTTTTTCGATTCCCTATAAACTTTAGAATTGCTTTTTCTAATTCTTTGAAAAATGATGCCAGTATTTTGATAAGAATTACATTAAATGTGTATGTTAATTCTTCTGATTCATAGCATGTGATGTTTATCTATCTACAATTCCTTCATTAGGCTTTTGTAGTTTTCTTTGCAGTGATCTTTCACTTCCTAATTAAATATATTCCTAGGTACTTTTATTTTTTGGTAGATATTGTAAAGGGGATTGTCTTTTTGATGTGATTCTTGGCTAGATCATTATTGGTGTATAGAAATGGTACTGACTTCTGTGTGTTGGTTTTATATCCTGACACTTTACTGAATTCATTTATCAAATCTAAGAGATTTTTTGGTGATGTCTTTAGGATTTTCTAGATATGAGATCATATCCTCAGCAAACATTGACAATTTGACTTCCTCTTTTCAATTTGGATGTCTTTTTTTTTTTTCTTGTCTTATTGCTCTGATGAGGACCCCTAGTACTAGGTTGAACAAAAGTGGTGAAAGTGGTGAAAGTGGGCATCCTTGTTTTCTCCCATTTTAAAACCAGCTCCTTCCCAGAGCATCTGGCCCCCAGCTTCCAATCATGTGGCTTTAAGAAAATGCTAAGAATTAAACTTTCCTCTTTGGGGGAAAATCAGTACTTTTCATGAGAATGGAAAAAGAAATGCATTTGAACTCAGTAAGTTGAGAAAGAGTTGGTGTCATAGCGGTTGCCCAAATGACATCACCGTGGCAACCCTGGAGGTGTAAGAATGGAAAGAGGTGGGCATTTTTTGAACGTCTTTCATGTGCCTGAAACAGGTGAGGAACATTTTACAAAATACCCTTTTTCAATAATCCTCACCATCCCAGTTAGGTATGAATTGCTAGATCATTTTTCAGATGTAGTTGAGAAATATGATGGTTTTTAGATATTTCTCAATCCCATTACTTGTTACCATTCACACATCCATGGGGACTTTCTGCATGGGGGGACCTCCCTTTAGGGTTCCACTGATACGCCTAAGAGAAAGAAGGAAATCCTTGGTGTTTGAGTTCAACGGTAGATTTTTAAAATCTATAGGTTAGGCTGATTTTCACATGCAAGAGCCAGGTATTAGAATAATTCTTCTTCTTCTTTTTTTAATTGTAAAAGCTTGTTTTTAAATACAAAGGACGGATAACAAGAGGAACTAGAGTTCAACGTTATCCTATAAACCAAGCGTCAGCAAGCTGCAGCCTGCGAGTGTTTTGTGAATACAGTTTTCCTACAGCACAGCCACATCCCTTGCTGTGTGTGGTCCCCAGCTGGAGCTACGGAACAGGAGAGCTGAGGAGCTGCCGCAGAGGCTGTGTGGCCCTCAACGCCTAAAATGCTTGCTACTTGGCTCTTTCCAAAAAGTCTGCTGACCCCTGGTTTTTGGCATTTTGGACTTTCAGATTATTTTCTAGATACGGAATGTACCATAAAACATAGAAAGGAAAGAAGAAGGAGAGAGATGTTTGCTCCCCCGAAAGAACATAAGGGTCTGAACTCGCAGCGGAATGGGAAGCCAGGCGACTAGAGCTTAGAGACTGGTCATGGAGCCCTCACACTGAGCTGGGTCCCAAGGAGAAAGTGGGAAATAGACACCACAGATCCACTCGAAGGGAATCTGAAAGCAGAGGAATCCTTGCTTGGAGGTGACCAGTCAGAAGACTCTGAAGGTAACCTCAAGGCAGGGTGGTCTACAGGAGTATCTAGCAGCGTTCTTTGTTCCCTACAGAGTGCTGGAGGTGACAGAGAAGGCCAGCAGACTGGACAAAGTCTCCCAGTTGTGATGTGTCAATGTCATCGACAGACAAGCTAGAAACAGGCGTTGGAGGCCCCAGCTGAACCCAAGATGTCAGAAGGGACAGAGCCAATGTCCAAATGCCACCAGAGAGGGGTACAGGTCCCACGTGTCACCTGAAGTGTCAGGGTCATTCGAGAAACCTACCTGCTACACCCTCAGAACTTAGATTCCTTCTACAGAGAAGGACGTGCAAGACAGACTCATTGGCTAAATGCTTTCCAAACAGAGTTGAGTAGAATGTGTGTAGGGTTTATATTGATCTCACTGTTAACGGAGCTTTTCAACTTACCCTTCACAGTGGGTCTCAGCCTTCCTAATGCCGCGACCCTTTAATACAGTTCCTCATGTTGTGACGACCCTCAGCCACAAAATTCTTTTCGTTGCTACTTCATAACTGTAATTTTGCTACTGTTATGAATCATAATGTAAATATCTGATAGGCAGGATGGTCTTAGGCGACCCCTGTGAAAGGGTCTTTCGAGCCCCAGAGGGTCGCGACCCACAGGTTGAGAGCCGCTGCTAGAAGTTCTGCCCAACCAAGTGTCATCAGCCTCAGGACCATAATGCTGGGGTCTGAGACAGCTCCATCCAGCCGCACCTCCTGCTGTGGTGAGAATGTCCTAGGTCTGCACAGCTCTAACAGGTGGCCGCGAGCTGTGGATACTGACTGCTTGAAATGTAAGCCTAGTGCAAGTGAGAAATTATGTTTAATTTTACCTAATGCTCACTTGTTATAAATAGCCACAATACTTGTCTAAGAGATCAGATTACTTTTTAGGTACAAAAGGTACTAACACCACTCCATAATTAAAAAGAGTAACGGAGGATATCTACAGTAAGGGACATGGACGTCGCCGCCTGCTTTCTAGTCCCCACAGTAGTTATCTCTGGAGTAAATTCTTGGAGGTTCTGGCAGGTTCTCAGATCACAGAACTCAACTGAAGAAGAACACAGAGGATGCCAGACGCAGGCCTGAGGATGAGAGCTTTTACTATGATTCTCCCAGCCCATCTGGAGCTCAGGTGCAGAGATGGGCAGAGATCTACAGATCGACAAAGGAAACCCCAGGTGAGAAGCCCAAGGTGGAGGTGCCGGCCGGCCAGCAGGGGGATCACAGGGACTGCCAAGCCGCACCCTCAGCTGCAGGCCTTTCTGTCCAGTCCCCTCCAGGCAGCCACCCCTGGCAGCTGTATTTGGCCAGCCGGGCTTTCTTCCCTCCTCAAGCCTGTAATTACAGAGGCCAGGTGCATTGCTTCCACTCTGTTCTTGTGACTTTATCATCCACTGAGCTGTGAATGGTAATTTGCCAATCTCCATGGAAGTTTCCTTTAAAGGCAGGATATGCTGGGTATAATGTTACATAGTTAAGAAGCCCCAGACAATAGAAAAGGAAATGGAATTTACCCAGGGAACAAAAGAATCTGCAGCTCACTTCTCTTTAGCCCCAGACGACTGTAGAACAGGGCAGGGCTGGGGGGCAGAGCTGTGCCTAGACCAGGCAAGCAGCTCACTGCAGGGGAAGCCCCGGGGGTGCTCAGTACCTGTGAGCAGGCACTCGCTCTGACACCTGAGATAAGGCAAGGAGGCAAGAGGTCATAGGTGGACTTCCCGGCTGGAATCCTGGCTTAGCCAGGTGGTAATGGTGCGCCCTTGAGCAGGTCGTGTACCTTCTCTCAGCTTCAGTTTTCCATCTGAATGATGGTGATGACGATTCTCATGCCTACATCATGGTGTCGTTTTGGAGAATTAAACGACATGCTCTGTGGAGGCACTTAGTATGGTACCTGGCATGGGGTGTCACCCACTGGTAGTGTCAGCCCTGCTTGCTTTGCCTGGCCCGACGTGGCCGAGAGTAGCCATGTTCTTTTGGACCTGCCCTGCTGAGCCTGTTGTGTTGGGGAACGAGGGTTTCGTGTCTCTTTCTTCCGTTGGCCTCTGTGCAGGCCTGTCCTGAGGACAGTCACGGAGCAGGACCCCTCCCTCCTTTTACAGTGGCACCAAGCTCAGGAGACGTGCTGGACAGTCCCCTCTAGTGAAGTAAAAGAGACAAGAAATACCATTCATCTGGGATGGCAGAGGGATGAACAAACAAAGTCAGCCCTGGGCTGCCAGCTCTGTGCACAGAGAGGCTCCTTCTCGGGTGAGCCGATGCCCAGAAGTCAGCTGCTGGGGCTACACATATCCCCCGCCGCAGGGGGGTGTCTCCTGGCTCCTGCGGACCAACCCATTTTCTAAGAAGCTGATTCTGATACATTCAGCCATCCTACTCTAGAAATCAGGCATCCCCGCCTCTCCCCTTCCCCTACTCCCAGGGCCATCTTGTGGCCTGGGTTGCCCCTGGGGCCATGGCGGGACTACCAGCTGCTGGCCATGCTCCGTCTTCTCAAGGATGGGGCTGAGTCAAGGCTGTAGGAAGAAGAAGGTGGAGTGGTGATGTGGGGCACCTGGGAGGGAGGGTAGGAGGCCTCCCACAGGAAGGCAGGGGGGTTCTTAGCCACACTCTCTCCCAGACTTGCTCACCGCTCTGTCTTAGCCCTGCACCAGCTGAAGACACTGCCATCCTCCATTTAGAAAAGAAGCAACCAGTCATGGTTTACAAGTCAAAAATTAGGCCAAATTTAGTCATAGGAATAGAATTCATATTCACATCCCGGGAAGCCAACAACCCTGGCCAGGAGGAAAAAGTTACTGAGGACATGGCCGCCAGCCACTGTCTCCCCAGGGCTGCTGTGGCTCTGCCATGAGCCTGGCATCACAGTGCTGGCTTCTGTGCTCCCCAAAGACCAAGAACCTGCCAAATACATCTCAAAGGCGACTTTTCCAAAAGTCAGGCTTACGTGGTGACCTTTTCTGTGGTTAAAAGATGAATTGGCCAATTAGAACTTAAGACTCACATGACCTTTAGAAGCAGTATCTGCCGTGCCACGTGAAATGTGCCTTGCTGATCCTTCATTGACTCACCCTGACCTGGGAAGAGGAATATGTCTGGGGACAGGGATCACTTGCCTGCACAGTGGCAGGGGTCCCGAGAGCCGTCCCTCTGCTCCTGGTGATCACAAGGCCAGATCTATAGGAGCCGGGGACAGAAAGACAAAGCCACTTACTGTTCAGGAGGAATCTCAAACCAACTACTGTTTTATGGCTTTGAGGAAGTTGAAGGTGCCCAGAGAATCCAGCAAGAGGCCATCTGAATCCACAGATCCCAAGGCTGACATCTGACTTTTACCCTGTGAAAGTATGGGTCTGGCTAGCCTGTGGAGAAGCCCAGGGTATGGAGAGCGGAGAAGTGAATCTAGTTGACAACACTGCCTCAAGTGCTGGCTGGCAGGAGAAGAGGTGGGGTCTGGGTATGTCAGGGTCAGCTGACTGCACAGCTGGGCCCAGCACCACCCTGGTGGCATCGTTAGGAGCTGTTCGGCAGTGGCAGCTGCTGTGGACTTGCCCTGTCTTTCCCTCTCTCATTTGGCAAAAGCTTCTGCACTGCCAGGGACTGTCCGTGCCCTCCGAATCTTCTTGGTCCAGCATAACTAGGCGGGACGCGAGGGTGTTCCTGGGAGGCCCAGGAGGGGCTTTACCTGCCATCTCCTTAGTAGCAGCCACTGCTGCGCCCTCACTGCGCAGCTGCCCAGCAGCTGGCTCTACCTCACCCCCTGCTGCTGGCCCCTGGCCTGCCTCGGAACAGTGCACAGATCTGTCGGGCCTCAGTAACAGGACTCGTGCCTCCCTCTCCTGCAGCAGGACTCGTGCCTCCCTCTCCTGCAGGGACCAGCTCAGGGCCACGTATGTGCCACGGAGACGTGGTGTGAAGTCCCCCACTCACATGCTGCTTGTGGGGGCTGCACCTGCACACGCACTGCCTCTCGTGGGGGCCCGGATCTTGCTTTATGCCATGTGACCTTGCTGCCTTGCGTCTAAGGTGGGCACTCAAGGCCAAGGTGCTGTCCACAGACTGGCCTGTGGCTTTCAGGTGGCCCCGAAGAGGAGTCCTGCCCACCAAGAACTCTTGATAATGCAGGTTGACTATCTGGCTGGTCACTACTTCTCTCTGAGGAATTGGTTTAAAAATTCATGGAGGGGGTGGCACCTGTGGCTCATCGAGTACGGCACCAGCCCCATATACCAAAGGTGGTGGGTTCAAACCCGGCCTCGGCCAAAGTGCAAAACAGAAAAATAGCTGGGCGCTGTGGTCCCAGCTACTCGGGAGGCTGAGGCAAGAGAATGGCCTAAGCCCAGGAGTTGAAGGTTGCTGTGAGCTGTGTGGCGCCGCAGCACTCTAGGGAGGGTGAGAAAGTGAGACTCTGTCTCTATAAATAAATAAAAATTCATAGAGGGAGCCATCAAGTTGGTAGCAGCAAGAAACGAGTTGAGTCACAAATGTGGTGTAATCTTGCAAGTGAACAGCAATAGACGCCCCTGTGTAAGATGCTAGAGCTATTATATCCTTGAATGATGTAACCTTGAGGCTTCGTCTAGGAAAAATTACATGCACTGTTTAGAAACACAATTCACTCTTCTTCCAGAACCATCATCAAAATTTGTAAATACTTGTCAAATAGTTTGGGAACATAAATCTAAATGAAAAAAACCCAAACCAATAGTTCTTATCTGAACCCATTCTTTTGAAATTCAGGATGAGACCAAGCTCTCCCCATGCCTGCACCCTCTCAACAAACACCCCTTCCTCACCCACTTCCATGGGACCCATTGCTGTCTATGGAATGGGGTCTATGACTACTGTGTCCAGACCACAGGCCTTTGCCTCCTTCTCCAGAGGGGTTGTGGGTTGAAAAATCGAGCCGTGTTTTATCTCTAGTAGCTCCTGGAGGAGCCTTTAACCAGCGCGAGGCCTCCTATTCCTACGCAGTGCCCAACGACAGACGCCTTCCAATACGTGGTGCTCTTCGTCCACTCCCTAATCTTCATTGCTTGCTTTCTTTTCCTATGCTCATTATACAGAATTCCTGATGGGCCCTGGTGGGCTTGAAGGTCTGGTGTTGTCAAGATCCAAGGGAATTCCGGGTCCACCCAAGATGGAATATCAGTGACCAGATTAATTTTTCCACATGAAGCAACTTAAGAAAACAGACAAAATCGGTGAACAAAGGTTCTCAAGACATTGGATAACCAAACAGCAAAGCACAGAGATCCCTGAGGGGAGGGAAACCCAAGCTCCATGATCGAGCCATCTTCCCATGGAGGGAAGGTTCTAGGCCATGGCCCGGGAGGGGAACAGATGAAGCCCTGTGGCTTGGTGAACAGACAGAATTGCCAGTCCAGGGAAGGCAAGACCATCAAAATTCTCAAACATGAGAAAGCTGAAGAGGAAACGAGCTGTGGAAATCCACACAAGTTCCTGCAGGAGGGCAGCTATGTTCCAGTCAGCATGGGAGGAAACCACCCAAGACCTAGCAGGGAACTGTCCAGCCCTGGACAGTGATGTAAAAAGGCCACTAGTTCCGGAACTGATTTCCAAGATTCCAGTTTAACTGGGGAATTTACAAAGTATCGCCTTCTATCCGATGAATAAAGAATATCAGTTAATGACAAAGCTCTCTTTGGCTCTGGCTGCCTGGAAGGCCCAAACCAGGCGAAGCCTCTGTGACACTGTTACACGCATTTTACACCCAGCCTTATTTCAGGCTTCACCTCACTTATGCTACTCTTGCTTCCCTTAATCTTTATTCTCTCTCTTAAAAGACAAAAATTACCAGATTGCATATTTTTGAAAACCACCTTTTAAAAGAAGGTATAAACAAATAGCAAAACCAGGACTTGTGTGTTGGCAAGAGAATCGCCTAAGTCCAGGAATTGGAGGTTGCTGTGAGCTGTGTGACACCACGGCACTCTACCGAGGGCGAGAAAGTGAGACTCTGTCTCTACAAAAGAAAAAAAAATTAGGTATTAGTTCACAATAATTTTCTATGGCAGCACTTTTCGAGATTACACCTAAAAAGCATTTCTGGTTTTCTTCTCCTCCAATGTATGTAACTCATACTTTCTGCTCAAATTTGTTATTTTTAAAATGTTACCCATTGTTCAGACATTTCCCTAAAGAGAGAAAAAGGTTATATTATTTTAAAAGTAAGTACTTTGGCTTTCGCTATGGTTTTCTCCAATTGGAAGAAAAACCAGAGTATTGCTATGGTTTTCATATTTTTGCCCTATGTTGGACGGTGACTTAACTCTTTCTATAGCCTGAAACAAGGAAGAACTGAACAGCATAT
>CAUYON010121927.1:0-16113 GCA_963573935.1 Arctocebus calabarensis
AGATGCACTATAGGTGTGGCCCCACCAATTACCCTCCCTCCAGCAATAGGAATTATTAAAGACCCATTTCTTGGATGTAAAAATAATTCATTATGATTGAGAAGTTGCTCTTGGAACTTTATCTAACATTAGATTTTGGAAAAAGTATCTAATAGTAATATTTGTTATTTATTTCAGTGACTTAATAATAGAAAGAACATCTTTACCAGCTTCAAGATATTTTTCATGTCCATTTGCAGTACTTCTCAAAATATAGATTACTTTTTTCTAAAGTTTTATAACTTAGAATCACATAGCATATCCTTCATTAAGTTTGACTTCTATTCTAGAGATTCATTCACATTGCATACATCAGTAATTTGTTCTTTTTTGTTGCTGAGTAGTATTCCATTATAGGGATATTCCTTTATTTTTATTTTTATTTCTTTGTACCAATTCACTTCTTAGTGGGCTTAAAAGTTTTTTTCCCTTTGGAGTTTTATGAATAAAGCATCTATCTATGAACACTCAAGTAGTTTGCAGATACAAATATGTTTCTATTTCTAAACGTAGAAATACTTTTGTATGCACTTGTCTTAGGCAAGTACATAGAAATGGGGATGGTTGACAAGACAAATAAAATAAATAAACCATTGGACATATTAAACATAAACATATAAACAGAAAAGTAAAATATTTAACAACTTCAGTCAGTAATCAAAGGGGAAATGAAAACTGATACCACTGAGATACAAGTGATTATGTTTGAATACGTCTAAAAAACTCTTTCCTTAGAAATCTGACAATGTGGGGGCATAGACTAATACCTGGAATCACACCCTATCTTGAGACTTAACCAAGAATAAATAGATCTCTTGAACAGACCAATATCATGCACAAAAATTGAAAGTATAATAAAAATATTTCAACAACAACAAAAAAAAGCCCAGGACCAAATGGATTCACACCAGAATTCTATCAAACTGTCAAAGATGAGCTTATATCTATATTACAGAACCTATTCCAAAACATTGAGGAGGAAGGAACCTTCCCAAAACTATTCTATGAAGTAAATATCACTTTGGTTCCAAGGTCTGGAAAAGACTCAAGTAAAAAGGAGAACTACAGACCAATTTTGCTAATGATATCAATGGAAAAAATACTCAACAAAATCTTAGATAATATATTGCACATACATGTTAAAAATATTATACATCATGATCAAGTAGGATTCATCCCAAGGATGCAAGGCTGTTTTAACATACAAAATCTGTTATAGAACGGGTGGCACTTGTGGCTCAAAGGAGTAGGGCACTGGCCCCATATACTCCCTCTCAAATCCACCCTGGCCAAAAACTTCAAAAAAAAATCCATAATAGAAGTAAAAACAAAGACCATATGATCCTCTTAATAGATGCAGAAAAAGCATTTGATAAAATTCAGCATCTTTTTCTAACAAGATCACTTAAGAAAATAAGCATAGGTGGCAAATTTCTCAAGCTAACTGAAGTCATCTATGATGAATCCCTAGGTAATATACTGAATGATGTAAAATTGAAAGCATTCCACTTAGAACTGGAGCAGACAAGGATGTCACTATCGTGACTATTATTCAAACTAGGACTACATGATCCTATTGCCTCAGCCTCCTGAATAGCTAGGGCTACATGTGTCCACCAATGTGCCCAGATTGTATATTAATGTTTTAATATAAATGTATGGTTTGCAAATATTTTCTCTAATTCTGTAAGTTGTCTCCTCATTTTGTTTGTTGTTTCCTTTACATCAAGGTCTTTAGTTTGATGTAATTCCAATCATCAATTTTCACTTTTATAACCTCTGCTTTTGAAGTTTTATCTAAAAAATTGTTACCCAGACAAATGTCATGGAGCTTTCTCCCCATGTTTTATTCTTATATTAAGGTTGTAAAGTATGAAATGTTCTATATTGTGAAGTACTAAGTTTCACATTTGATATTTCTGACATTTCACTTTGACACTTCTTTTTTTATTGTGAAAGTGAATACTCATTCTTTCAAATACATTTTTTAGCTTATGATTAGCTTTTAATTTTCTTTCTACTCAAAACTCAGTTTTGTGAAACCATAGATAAGTCAAAAATTTGTGTTATATTCGAATATAAATTCCATTGTGGAACCAGACAGCTTGAAGTATCAATGAAGTGTTTGGAAAGGATGTGGCTAGCTAATGAACACAGAGTACATTGATGGCTTGAGAAGCTCCCTTCTGGTGATTATAACTTTGAAAATGAGCCACATGTACAACCCAAGAGCAAGGTAGATAATGACGAGCTGAAAGCCACAGTGCAAATGAATCCACCTCAAACTATATGTGAATTGGCAGTTGGCAGTAAAGTTTGATATTACTATTCCAACAATATCTGATCCATTCAGAAAAACTGTAAAGAAGCTAGTTAAATGGTAACCACATGAATCAACAGAGCATCAGTTAAAACATCCCATTCTTTGTTGTCACAACTTAAAGGGGAACAATTTATGCACTGTGTTATGTGTGCTGTAAAATGAATTGTTTTTGACAATTACAACCATACAGCACAAATGATTGGGCAAAGATGAAGTGCAGAAACACAGTTCAAAACTAAATACTCATCCAAAAAAAGCTGATAGGGTCTTTTTGGTTGTCCAGCATTGACATCTACTACAGCTTAATGAAACTTCATCAATCTATTACAGCAGATGTCTACTGAAAACTCCTGGATCAAACAATGAGGATGCTGTGATTAAGTAGCTGAGAATTGTCAATAAAGACAAGCCAATGTGGGAGAGGGAGGCAAGATGACTGACTGGAGCCAGCTTTCCACAAAGGCTCCCATTCAGAAGGGGAGTTAAAGGACAGAAGTTTAGCAAGTAAGCTAATGGTTTAGAGCTGAGCCAAGAAAGAAGGTTTAAGAATGCACATCAACCTTGCTGAGGCCAGCTGCGGCCACAAGGTAACCTACAATAAGTACAAAATCCATTGCCAAGTGGATGGGAGTCCCCTCACCCATAAGAATGACTCGCAGTATACTCTATACAAACAAGCAAGCAGAGTTCAGATACCCTCCTATTTATCCCATGGGAGAGATCCTCTAAAAGCTGGAACTTCTTTCCTAGAGAGGACTTACAAATGTGCTATGGCACTCTCCCTCCAGGCATAAAACTGTATATATTCTCTGCCTGCAATTCTGAACTCCCAGCACTCCCCTCTACTCCCACCCCAAGGTCAGGATGCCTGTCCCAAAAGGAGTCCAGATTCTTGGGCATTTTCTTGAGAGGTGTGGACAAGGCATGGGCTGTTGCTGGCCTATGCTGATTCTGTGGCATGGGAGTAAGAAGATGGTGAACTGAAGGAACAATATGGAGGAGGGAGAGACAGAGCCCCATGGCACACAGAAGCAGCAGCAGTAGTGGGAACAATTGGGCTCACAGCTCTGGGGTTATTTTGGAGAAACATTCCCTGTCTCTCTGGGCAACCAGAGGAAGCTGGGCATCTTCTCTGGTGGCAGCCACTGGCAGAGCAGATCTGGAATGGAAACACAGGCCCCCTCAGTAAAGCTATGCCTGAGGTGGTACCTGTCTGGGCAGGTGCTATGGGGATGGAGACTAGCGAACATGCAGAGATGACATACTCCCAGGGCTGTGCTGAGCCAGAAGGATTGCTTTAGTGAGCCTAAGAAGCATCCAGCCCTCAGGGGATCATAGCTGAGACAAAGCCAGGTGGGCAGAGACTGGAACTGAGAGCTGAGTGTGAGCTCTAATTGCACCCATCATAACACAGACAGCAGCCAAAACAGACACGCCAGCTCTGGGCAGCGGTGCAGACTGGGGCTGAGATGCAGTTTCTGTGAACTCAAACAACATCTGGTCCAGAGGTGAATATAGCTGGAACAGAAACACTAATTCTGCAATAATATAAGTGGCAGCAACATCAATCTGGGGCAGGGCTGGAACTGAGTAAATTGCCCCAGCTTCCATTAAGCACCTGAGATTGTCAGCCTTCAGCTCCCCCTGCTGGATAGTGACAGAGAGAGGCAGCCTGGCCAAGGAGACATAGATCTCCCTGTAGCTTAGGCAGGTGCAAACCCCTGGAGAATCTGCTCATTGGAGAGAACTGTATCACAGCCCTGTGGGGTTACCAGTGACTGAGTGTGACAGAGGTGCAAGGAGGGAAAAGAGGCATAAACCTTCCCAGACTAATTAATTTGCTGGGTGGGTCCTCTGACCTCATGGAGCACCAGAGCAAGTCATACTTGAGCTGCCAACAGATCCCTGCTATCTAGCTGCTGGAGACATTTTGAACACTCCCATCTAAGACTGGTACTGACTGGGACAATTGATTTGTACTTCTTGATCTGGGCCAATCACCTGAGGACAATCCAAAGTGGTACCTGGGTGTGTGGTTGTGGGAAGGTTTGATTTTCCTTTTACAATTGTTGCCCATGAGGTGGGTGACTTAATTGTTGGTATTTCTCCACAGCAGAGACTTCAACCCAGAGTGACTGATTCACTAGGGTAGTACAGAGACCAGCCAAAAACAAAACAGAGCCACTTAGCCCCACCACACCAAGCAGGTCCCTGATGTCTCAGGCCATAGCACAGTATGGGTTCTTTGAAAAGCTCTAGGGCAAAGGGCTGGTTAAACCATACTCCAGGAGCCCCCAACACAACTACACCTTATCTGCTCCTCTCATCAAATGGTGTAAAATAATCATGGGCAGAATCAGCAAAAAAAAAAAAAAAAAACCCTCCAGAAACATGAATAACCAGAGTAGATCAACTGCCCCAAGGAGTGACATGGCAGACACACCAGAAGATCCCATTCATAAACCAATGGCAGAGATGTGAGAAATCGAATTCAGAAATGGGATTGCAAATCACATTAATAGAATAGAGGTAAAGGTGGAATTAGAAATTTAAGGAGCATTTCAAATGCTGTCACAAGAATTGAATGAATACAAAGAAAAAAAATCACCAAAGATTTTGACATATTGAAAGAAGAACTTGCAGCCCTCAGAGATCTGAGAAATACAGTAGAATGCCTCAGTAACAGAATGGAGTAGGCAGAAGAAAGGATTTCTGACACTAAAGCCAAAGCTTTTGAACACTGGCCAGGCATTGTGGCAGGCGCCTGTAGTCCCAGCTACTTGGGAGGCGGAGGCAGGAGATTCGCTTGAGCCCAGGAATTGGAAGTTGCTGTGAGCTCACTCTGTCCAGGGTGACAGCTTGACGCTCTGTCTCAAAAACAATAATAATAATAATAATAAGAGCTCATTATTACTTCTATACCAGAACCATACAAAGGCATCACGAAACCAGTAAATCTTATGAATGTAGAGGCAAAAATCATCAACAAAATACCAACAAAATGAATCTAGCAGCATATAAAAAGAATCACACACATGACAAATGGTATTCATCTGGTAAAGTAAGGTCGGTTTAATATTTGAAATCAGTTAAAGTTATAAAACATGTAAATACACTAAACAAACAAAAAGGATCATCTCAATATAGGTAGAAAAAGCATTTCATGAAATGCCCCACTCACTTGTGTTAGAAACACTGAATGAATTATTAATAAAAGGAGACTTTGTGAACCTGATGAAAGGCATCTACAAAAGACCCACAGCTAACATCATCCTTAATGGCCAAGGACTAGATGATCTCCCTCAATTCTCAGTAGCAAGATGGAAAAGTCTGTTCCTGCCACGTCTATTTTACATGACACCATCAGAAGCAGGGTAATCAGCAAGAACAGGAAGTGAAAGGTGTCCAGATTGGAAGGGAAGAAGTAGAACCATCATCTATTTGAAGATGACTCAATCTCACAGACAGAAAAAATGTACACATAGAAAAATATACAAATTTATTAAAAATTATGGGGACAAATAGGTAAGTCCAGAAAATTTGTAGGCTATAAGACAAATATAACAAATCACTATATTTTTTAGCACTAGTAATGAAAAATATAAAAACCAAAACCAATTCCAGGTATAGCAGTGTCTAAAGGAGAAAAATATTTATGAATAAATTTAGCAAAAGCACAAAACTTATACCACGTACTCTGAAATTTATTAAAAATTGTAGAAAGAAGTGAAATAAAACCTAAAGAAATAAAAACATCCTATGTTCATGAGTTGGAAGTCTTTGTTTTTAAGAAGATACATACTACCCAAGTTGATCCACTGATTCAACACAATCCCTGAAAGAATCCAAGATGGCTTCTTTGTAGAAATTGACAAGATAATTATAACATTTTATATAGAAATGTGAGAGACTCAGAATAGCCAAAATAATCTTGAAAAACAAACAAAAAATTCATAAAACTCACACTTCCCAATTTCAATGCTTATTAATACTAATACAATACTAATTAAGATAGAGTATACTGATAAAAAGATCAGCATATAGATCAATGAAATAGAATTGAGTTCAGAAATCAAACCATGTGACCAAACTATGGTCAATAGATTATCTACAAGGGTTCCAAGAACATTCAAAGGGTATTGAATAGTCCTATCAATAAATAGTGCTGAGTGATTTAGATATCCACACATAAAAGAAAAAAGTTGGACCCTTGCCTCATACCATATGCAAAAATTAATTCAACTGGGGCAAAACCTAAATGTAGGGTTTAATGCTACAAAACTCTTAGAAGAAAGTATAGGGAAAATTCTTTATGATCTTGAATTAATCAACAGATTCTTAGTTATGGTATCAAAAGCATGAGCAAAAATGTTAGAAATAGATGAATTGAAATCTATTAAAATTAGAAAACACTTGTGTTTCAAAGAAACTGTAAAGAAGTAAAGAACCAACCTATAGGATGAGGGAAAATATTTTATATCATGTATGTGGTCATGGATAATGAATCTAGAATTTGATAAAAATTAAAATTCAATGCACACAGCCAAATTAAAAATGAGGAGAGGACTTGAATAGGCATTTCTCCAAATTAAATACACAAATGATCAAGTTTATAATGACATAATTTATTGTTAGGAGAATGTAATTCAAACCCACAGTGATACACCACTTCCCACTCACTATAAGCACATGGACAATGGAACCTTAAAATTCCTTTGCCACATTTCATCATGTCATTTTCCAAATGCACTTTGGAATCTTTTTTTTTTTTTTTTGAGACAGAGCCTCAAACTGTCACCCTGGGTAGAGTGCCATGGTATCCACAGCTCACAGCAACCTCCAATTCCTGGTCTCACGCGAGTCTCCTGCCTCTACCTCCTAAGTAGCTGGGAGCACAGGCGCCTGCCACAACGCTTGGCCATTTTTTCCAGCCATTTTTTGGTTGCAGCCATCTTTGTTGTTTGGCAGGCCCGGGCTGGATTCAAACCCACCAGCTCAGGTGTACATGGCTGGTGCCTTAGCCCGTTGAGCCACAGGCACTGAGCCAGCACTTTAGAATCTTACTTCTATGGCTCCAATCAGACAGCAGAAGTATACAGCATTTTCCACATTGTGAGATTTATAAATTAGAATCTATTTATCTTTGTCTTCTAAATTAACCTGGATAGCATTTGCATTCTTTGTTCCTTGAGAATTTAAACAAATTAATTATTAAGTCATCTGGTTTAATGTTTTGCAGAGAAGAAAAATCAAAGAATTACTTCTTAAAAACTTCCATGGAAATTGGCATGTTAAAAAAATTCTGGTTTTTTTGGGTAATTTTTCTCAGTTTATTTTTTTCCAGAAATTTATCCATTTCATTCTAATTTTAAGTTTATTTGAACAGGATTAAACAAAGAGTTATCATAAGCTACTTTTAATTTTCCCTGTATTGTGCTCATATCCTCACATCCTTAAATGTACTAATCAATTCTCTTACTTTTTCCATTACTCCCTCCCTTCCTTCTCTCCCTCCATTTCTTCCTCCTTCCTTTCTGTCTATCTCTACTTCTTCCTTTCTTTCCTCCTTTTTCTTCTTTTTCTGCTTTGACCTCTCACTCTACTTGGTATGATTTTCTTTATTTCTCAAAAACTAACTGCTACAATGAAAATGGTGTTTCACAGGAAAAAACCCATATAGCTAAGGCAGGTCTTTGTAATAAAAACAAAGCTGGGGGCATCAGCATGTCTTATAGATATTTGAAATCTAATGCAAAACCAGAAAATTAAACTAACATCTTACAGCCACCTAATCTTCAATAAACGAAGCAAGAACATACACTTGAGGAAAGAATCCCTATTCAATAAATGGTGCTCAGAGAACTGGATATCCACATGTAAAAGACTGAAACTGGACCTGCATTTTTCTCCACTAACAAAAATTGATTCAAGATGGATAAAGACTTACATTTAGGCATGAAGTGATAAAAATCCTCAAACAAAGCATAGGTAAAACCCTGGAAGATATGGGCCTGGGGAAAGACTTTATGAAGAAGACTTCCATAGCAATTGAAATAACAACAAAAAATAAACAAATGGGACTTACTTAAACTGAAAAGCTTTTGTACAACTAAGGAGACAACGACAAAAGCAAATAGACAACCTACACAATGGGAAAGGATATTTGCATATTTTGAATTAGATAAAACCTTGATAACTAGGATCTACAGAGAACTCAAATTAATCCACCTGAAAAAAGCCAACTATCTCATATATCAGTGGGCAAAACACATGAATAGAACCTTCTCTAAAGAAGACAGATGAATGGCTAGTAAACATATGAAAAAAATGCTCATCTTCCCTAATTATTAGAGAAATGCAAATCAAAACCCTCCTGACCTATCATCTAACCCCAGCGAGAATGGCCCACATCACAAACTCTCAAAACTGCAGATGCTGGCATGTATGTGGAGAGAAAGGAAAACTTTTACACTGCTGATGGAATTGCAAACTAATACAACCTTTTTGGGAGGAAGTATGGAGAACGCTCAAAGAACTCAAGTCAGACCTCTCATTTGATCCTGCAATCCCATTACTGGGCATCTATCCAGAAGGAAAAAATCCCTTTTATCATAAGGACACTTGCACTGGACTGTTTATTGCAGACCAATTTACAATTACCAAAATGTAGAAGCAGCATAAATGCCCACCAATCCAGGAATGTGTTAACAAGCTGTGGTATATGATACCATGGAATACTATTCAGCCTTAAAAAGATGGAGACTTTACATCCTTTGTATTAACCTGGATGGATGTGGAACACATTATTCTTAGTAAAGCTTCACAAGAATGAAGAAGCAGGAATTCTATGTATTGAATTTTGATATGAGGACAATTAAGGACCTAGTACATGGTAAGGGGTGGAGGAAGGGTAGAGCAAAGACAGAGAGATGGAGGGAGGAAAGAGAGAGGAAAGGACGGAGGAGGTGGGGAAAGGAAGAGCCGAGAGAGGGAAGGAAGGAGGAGGCAGGATCTTGGTGTGTGACATACCTCTTGGGGGTAAAATAGAATTGTAAGAGGGACTTTACCTAACAAATGTAATCAGTGTAACCTGGTTTCTTGTACCCTCAATGAATTCCCAACAATAAAAAAAAAATACATATTACTGGCAAAAATATTTTTAAAAACTCTAAATATACATGCACCTAAATCAGGAACTCCCAAATGCACAAAACTAGTACTACTCAATTTAAGGGAAGAAATAAAAGGCAACATCATAAGTTCAGCTGTGAACTTCATCACTCCACTATCAGAAATAAGCATATCATAAAGGTGCAAAGTCAATGGAAAAACATCAACTTTGAACAAGACTTTACAGCAAATGAATCTAAAGACATTTACAGAATATGCTACCCCAAAACTACAGAGTATGCATTCTTACCATCAGCACAGGGAACATTTTCAAAGATAGATCATGCATCAGACCACAAAACACATCTCAGAAAATTTTTAAAAAATTAAAATCATACCACATATCTTCTCAGATTATAGTGGAATAAAACTAGAAATCACTTCCAAGAAGAACTCACAAAACTACAACAACACACAGAAATTAAGCAACCCTCTGCTAAACAATCCTTTGGTCAATGAAGAAATGAAATGGAAATCAAAAGATTTTTCAAATTTAATGACAAAAGCCACACATGCTACCAACATGTCTGATATGTAATAGCAATACTAAAGGGCAAGTGAATACCACTAAGCAGCTACATGAAAAAGACACCTTCTCACCAACACTTTTTTATTATCTTACTTTTTCATTCTAACTATTCATGTGAGTGCAAATTAGCAACTCATTGAGGTTTTATTTGCATTTCTCTTTGAAAATATAAGCTTGTACTGAAAGAGACAAAGACCATACAAAGTGAAACATCTACGACCCTAGCCTACAATGGTCATGCAATAGGCCAAGAAAACTACCCAGCTATAACGTGGGCAATAATTTTCTGGAAAAGGTAGGATGATCCATAGCATGAGAACAAAAGGTCCAGAAGGTAGAGCCAAGAGACACAGAGACAACTTAACATGGAGTAGGTCTAGGCCTCATTGAAGAAAATAAAAATTTGTATCCCATTGAATTTTGGAAATCTAATGAGTCAGTGATTGATATGTGGCTGCTATATTCACCCTTTGTAAAACAAAGTGTTCACTGAGGTTTATACATTTTTAAATTATTATTGTTCTTAATAAACTAATATTAAGATCTGTGTCTATTAATTCCTCTATCTTAAATCTTAATGGTTCTTTTTCTGTTTTTTGCTATTTCAACTTTCCTCCATGTTTGGTATCTTATTCCTTTGTGTTACTGCATGCATGTTATTGTATTTAAAAAATTATTGGTAGCAATAATTGAGGCTTGGCCTTATGATACCATCTGTCCTTAACCATCATATTCAAGTTCAAGGCTTGAGATCTCTATCTTTCCAGGGCTCCTAATCTCTGCCAGGCTTGGTGACATAAGGTTGCCCTTTATCCTGCGGAAGAGGTGTTAATCAAACTTCTTATCTAATCAAGCCCCAGGCTTTCATTTGTGCCCTTTCAACCCAAAAAGAACATTAAATCCACAGTACATATTGGGAACAATATATCTCATTTGTCAAATTCTCCTTAGCAAAAGTACTTTTGAGTGCTCAGTTCTCACACTTTCTGGTGCAGCTATTCCTCCATATTCTGTAGACTCTAAAGTGATATTATAGATCTATCTCACACTTTATCATTTATTTTCATTGTACTCACCATGGGATTGATTAAAATGACCAACCCTACTATTGTTGGAACAGAAATGTAAATTATATGCTTGTGAATATAAGATTAGACTCACACAACTGTTTACAGGTATCACCATATTCAGAATAAACTGTCTTCCATCCTGTAACTGTTACTCATGTGTACTCACCCAGAAAGACCTTCAGTGACCACTATCTGCACCTCATATATCAACCTTTCATGCACTGCTCTATTTTTTCTTTCTCCATAGCTTCATCCCCTTAGAATAGTCTATATCACTTACTTGTTCATTTTAGTGTCTGAACTCTATGCTGGAAGATAAGTGCCATGAAGCCAGACATCTCTGCCTGTTTGTCACTTATATGCCCCATAGCTTAGGACAGTTCTTAGAATATGAGTCACTCAAAGTGATATTTGAACGTATGAAAGAACAAATAAATGAATGAAATGATTCATTTCCTACAGTTCTGTCAGCAGAAGCTAAGAATTAGTATCTGAAACACTAGGGAAAGGATAGGAAAGGGAAATAAATGGGTTATTTTTCACCAAGTGGAGGTTGAATAAATCTCTCCAGGAGCTAGTCAAAATTTTAGGGGAGAGAAAGTCAAGTCCTCTAGAGCTTCCTGAGTAGGATGTGTAATTGTGAAAACAAACAAGGGACTGCAAAAGTTTTTCCTCCATAATCTCAATGGCACTCATGCAATTGGATTATACCCCTGGAACTTATTGCTGGTATGTTTTAAACTCAGTCTCTGAGGAGTTTGGAAATTCTGGTCATTCCAGCAAAATAAATCAATTACTTTGACTTGGCAAAGAAATTCACAGGACAGTCAGAGACAACTCATCCTGTTATCGTCTAGGGCAATGGTTCTCAATTTGTGGCTCATGACTCCTTTGGGGGTTAAATGACTCTTTCAGAGGGGTCACCTAAATACATCCTGTATATCAGATATGTACATTATGATTCATAACAGTAGTAAAATTACAGTTATGAAGTAGCAATGAAGATAATTTTATGGTTGGGGGTCACCACAACATGAGGAACTGTATTAAAGGGTCATGGCATCAGGAAAGTTGAGAACCACTGCTCTAGGGAGTCCTGTAACTATGCCAGAACCAGAGGCCAGGAATACAGACCATAATTTTATCTTTTGACAAAGGTCATTCCCAGTAAACCTCCAGCAATTTTACTATTTGGTTCCACTTTACCATTTTCTTTCAAAATGTACTCAGCCATAATGTAGTCATCAGGCTTACCCAAAGATGAGCTGATTTTGAAAAGGGGCACAGTCTAAGGAGTTTAGAGGTATAAAAACCTTTTCTTATAATAGAAAAATAATTTTAGAGGATATGAAAAAAATTGAAAGGATTTTAAACAGATTAAGTACTTTTCATGTGAAAGAATGTGTTCCTAATTATAAATTTAATTTTTTAAAGATAACTCACTATAGGCCACTGATATACTGTTTGATTTGAAAATATATCCCCTATATTTACTAAAAAGCTCCACAGTATTAATGATGCATAACCATATATATTTTGACCACAGACTGAAGCTACCTTTTACTATTTTATTAATATTAATGGGACTTTATTGTAGAAAATCCTACAAAATAAAAAGTATCACTAAGAAAATATTTTTCTACCAAGTTTTCTCTTCAGTGCCCCCTTAATCTCCTCATTTCTCAGACTGTAGATTATTGGGTTCAACATGGGGATCACCACCAAGTAGAACACAGACACTACCTTGTTCTGGTCGGTTGAGTAGCTGGACTTGGGCATCACATAAATGAAGGTAATGGTCCCATAGAACAGAGTAACTGCAGTGAGGTGGGAGGTACAGGTGGAGAAGGCCTTGTGGCGTCCCTCCCTGGAACGCATCTTCAGGATGGTGGTGAGGATGTAGATGTAGGAGACGGCTATGACAAACACAGTGACCACAATGATGGAGCCAGAAGAACATGAGGGAACAGCTGCAGGAACTCTGGCATCAGAACAGGAAAGCTCAATTAAAGGAGCAAAATCACAGGAAAAATGATTGACTCTATCTGGTCCACAGAAAAATAAAGAAAAGAAGGAAAATGTAACAGAGGAAGCATTGAGAAAACTACCTATGTAAGTCACTAGGAGTAATTGGACACAGACCTGTGTGGACATTTTGGTTGAATAAAGCAGAGGGTTGCAGATTGCCACAAAGCGATCATATGCCATGGCAGCCAGAAGGAAGCATTCAGCTGTCCCAAAGAAAGCACCTGAGCCAATCTGGGTGGCACATCCAAGGTAAGAGATTGTATTTTTCTCTACCAGGAAGTTTACAAGCATGTTAGGGGTGACAGAAGATGAATTGCCCATGTCAGTAAAAGCCAAGTGGCTCAGAAAAAAATACATAGGGTGGTGGAGCTGAGAGGAGATTCTGATTAGAATGATTGTGCTGAGGTTGCCAGATATGGTCACCAGGTAGATGTATGGGATGAGCACGAAGAGGATGACTCGGAGGACAGGATCATCTGTTAAACCCAATAAAATGAACTCTGTCACAGTAGTGTGGTTCCCATCCACCAGGGACTCCATGAGACAATACATCTGCTGCCAGAATGAACCTATGATGAGAATAGTGTAGTAGTTATGATTTTGTTGGCTTCATTTTCATTAATACACATGGAAAATCATTATAAAGATATTTAAGCACTAATATATTTTTATATGAAATGATGACTCTGTGTCTTGAAAATTTATCTTTATCACAAACACCAGATAAACTTCCTTTAAATAGTAACATTTTCTTGTTACACTTTCTTTCCAAAATGCAGTTTAAGTGACTTTAAATTTGAAGAATAAAAAATACAGATGGATACAAAAACAAAAAAGTATTGGCAGGCATGTTGAAAAAAGGAAAAAATATACAGAGTTTTTAAATGAAGAATTGAATAATAGCTAACATTTTTTACATGCTTGCTAAATTTTAAGCACAGGGCTAAAAAAAGTGTTATACATATTCTGGTTCATTTTCCATAAAATAATATTAGTTTCATTATTATTTTATCAATGTATAAAAAAAGGATATGTGGTTACAAAGCAGGTGTGGAATCTGACTATGAACCCCAGGAAGTCTGATTGCTCATTTCTTTAGTAACTACTCAATAATAAAAATACTTTTGGTATTAATAATACCATTAAGTCCATTAATACCACTGGTATTTTAAATAATACCATTAAGTCCAATACGCCTGGCAATGAGTGAATGATGATTTATCCTTTATACTTTCTGGCTTCTAATGTGTAAAGGAGGCACTTCATTAGTAACATATTTCAAAATATATATTAGTTTAAGAGAATCATTTTTAAGAAGAAGATATAAAGTTGTTTTTGACCTATTACCAGAATGGGATTTCAAATTAGGATTATGAATAGATCACTTATTGAAAATTTATTGGGTATTTTAAAAATATTTATAATTAAACATATTATTATTTTCCCATTAGTTTGAAATGTCAATGTAATCACTACACAAAAGTCTTAATTAATATTCAGCATATAATTCAAATACATACATTTGAACCGGGTTTGGTGTTCACACTTGTAATTCTAGCACTCTGGGAGGCTGAGGTGGATGGATCACTTGAGCTCAGGAGTTAAAGACCAGCCTGAGCCAAAGCGAGAGACCCTATCTTTAAAAATAGTGGGGTATTGTGGCAGGCACATCTAGTCTCAGGTTTTGGGGAGGCTGAGGCAAAATGACTGCTTGAAGCCTAGAGTTTGAAATTGCTGTGAGCTATGACATGATGGCACTCTACTGAGGGAGATAAAGTAAGACTCTATCTCAAACAAACAAACAAAACTCGTTTATTTGAATAAATGAAATAGGTTCCTATTGTGACAATGTTTTCTTATTGTGGTATTGTAGAACAAAATAATATGATTTTCAATACACTATATAGATGAATAAAGTATACCCTAAAAATCAAAGAAGGATTATCCCTGACAAGGATGACACTCATTTGATTTTCTGACTTTATGTCTTAAGTTTGGTCTATCATGTTATTGCTTTTCAGCCAAAAGCATTTGGGTTCATAAACAAAGTAAACCTTTATTCAAATATTTACATCATCTTTACATTTTTAATTCTTTAATTAAAATACTTTATAATATCCATAAGTACCCATAGCATCTCAAACCTAGTGAATTTACTAGCACAGTGCCCAGATTGAGGTGTTGAGTGACTATCTGATTTTATGTCTCATGGGAAGATAAACAAGAAATCTTGGTAACTGGGATTATGACTATTAATTCACATGAAACTGATGGTGGAAACAGAGCAATTTGGCCAAAGTTGCTCACTTGGTAACTGGGATTATGACTATTAATTCACATGAAACTAATGGTGGAAACAGAGCAATTTGACCAAAGTTGCTCACTAGGCCAAAATTGCTAGATTACATTTATCTTGTTTCTGCATTCCAGCTTGTGAGTACAGATATAAAGTGTTCTCAAAGGGTAAACAGAAGTCAATTTATCAGTTTCATAAACAAACACCAACATCTTACCTTTTGGAACGAGGACACAGTCATCTTTTAGTAACAAGTCAAAGTCATAGTGGTTATATAACTATTTTTCATTTTTGTTTTCCTTTGAGGAAAAATCTCTTACGACTCCAGAGATTTAAATGCAAATTCAAAAGCATCAGAGAGCATTATCACTTATATGAACAGTTCAATTAACACAAAACAACTAATTTTTCCAGATTCGGTCAATTCTCAAGTGGTCAATTTATTCCTTTTTTTGATATAGGTGTTCATGCCTAGTTCTATAACATTTGTTTAATAATTATTAGAAAATATAATAGAGGGGGAGGAGCCAAGATGGCGGTCTGTAGCCAGCTTTCTGCAGACACTCCTGTCCAGAAGGAGAGTTAAAGGACAGAAATTTAGCAAGAAAGCCAACGGTTTGGAGCTGAGTCAAGAGACAAGGTCAAGGAACGCACATCA